>CAJHNH020000141.1:234212-241712 GCA_905116865.2 Candidula unifasciata
TCTACATTTCCACATCTACATATAACATTCTACATTTCCACATCTACATATAACATTCCACATTTCCACATCTACATATAACATTCTATATTTCCACATCTACATATAACATTCCACATTGCCACATCTACATATAACATTCTACATTTCCACATCTACATATAACATTTTACATTTCCACATCTACATATAACATTCTACATTTCCACATCTACATATAACATTCTACATTTCCACATCTACATATAACATTCTACATTTCCACATCTACATATAACATTCTACATTTCCACATCTACACATAACATTCTACATTTCCACATCTACATATAACATTCTACATTTCTACATCTACATATAACATTCCACATTTCCACATCTGCATATAACATTCTACATTTCCACATCTGCATATAACATTCTACATTTCCACATTTACATATAACATTCTACATTTCCAAATCTACGAATAACATTCTACATTTCCACATCTACATATAACATTCTACATTTCCACATCTACATATAACATTCTACATTTCCACATCTGCATATAACATTCCAAATTTCCACATCTGCATATAACATTCTTCACTTCCACATCTACATGTAACATTCTACATTTCCACATCTACGAAAAACATTCCACATTTCCACACCTACATATAACATTCTACATTTCCACATCTACATATAACATTCTACATTTCTACATCTACGAATAACATTCCACATTTCCACATCTACATATAACATTCTACATTTCCACATCTACATGTAACATTCTACATTTCCACATCTACATATAACATTCTACATTTCCACATCTACATATAACATTCTACATTTCCACATCTACATGTAACATTCTACATTTCCACATCTACATATAACATTCTACATTTCCACATCTACATATAACACTCTACATTTCCACATCTACATATAACATTCTACATTTCCACATCTATATATAACATTCTACATTTCCACATCTACATATAACATTCTACGTTTCCACATCTACATATAACATTCCACTTTTCCACATCTACATATAACATTCTACATTTCCACATCTACATATAACATTCTACATTTCCACATCTGCATATAACAATCTTCATTTCCACATCTACATATAACATTTTACATTTCCACATCTACGAATAACATTCTATATTTCCACATCTACATATAACATTCTTCATTTCCACATCTGCATATAACATTCCACATTTCCACATCTGCATATAACATTCTTCATTTCCACATCTACATGTACCATTCTACATTTACACATCTACGAATAACATTCCACATTTCCACACCTACATATAACATTCTACATTTCAACATCTACATATAACATTCTACATTTCTACATCTACGAATAACATTCCACATTTCCACACCTACATATAACATTCTACATTTCCACATCTACATGTAACATTCTAAATTTCCACATCTACATATAACATTCTACATTTCCACATCTACATATAACATTCTACATTTCCACATCTACATATAACATTCTACATTTCCACATCTACATATAACATTCTACATTTCCACATCTACATATAACATTCTACATTTCCACATCTACATATAACATTCCACTTTTCCACATCTACATATAACATTCTACATTTCCACATCTACATATAACATTCTACTTTTCCACATCTGCATATAACATTTTACATTTCCACATCTGCATATAACATTTTACATTTCCACATCTGCATATAACATTCCACATTTCCACATCTGCATATAACATTCTACATTTCCACATCTGCATATAACATTCTACATTTCCACATCTGCATATAACATTCTACATTTCCACATCTGCATATAACATTCCACATTTCCACATCTACATATAACATTCCACATTTCCACATCTACATATAGCATTCCACATTTTCACATCTACATATAACATTCTACATTTCCACATCTACATATAACATTCTACATTTCCACATCTGCATATAACATTCTACATTTCCACATCTACATATAACATTCTACATTTCCACATCTACATATAACATTCCACATTTCCACATCTACATATAGCATTCCACATTTTCACATCTACATATAACATTCTACATTTCCACATCTACATATAACATTCTACATTTCCACATCTACATATAACATTCTACATTTCCACATCTACATATAACATTCCACATTTCCACATCTACATATAACATTCTACATTTCCACATCTACATATAACATTCCACATTTCCACATCTACATATAACATTCCACATTTTCACATCTACATATAACATTCCACATTTCCACATCTACATATAGCATTCCACATTTCCACATCTACATATAACATTCTACATTTCCACATCTACATACAACATTCTACATTTCCACATCTACATATAACATTCTACATTTTCACATCTACATATAACATTCCACATTTCCACATCTACATATAACATTCCACATTTTCACATCTACATATAACATTCCACATTTCCACATCTACGTCTAACACCAACTGGGGGTTAGGGGATTCGCAACTAAACCACTCAATGCCGGTTGATGACGTCATGAGACGATGATGGTGATGATGTAATGATGATGATAATGAAATGATGATGATGAGATCATGATGGTGATGAGATGATGACGATAAGATGATGATGATGTTCTTCTTCTTGTTTTTCTTTCTCTCTCTCTTCTTCTTTGTGTTTACCGGTTATAAAATCTAGCGGAACGTCCTGGTTCTTTGTCCATGCCAAGACTTTCGCTTTGTTCTAAGTCTTGGGCTTTGCATGCAGATCCGTTTTACAGATCTGGATAATTTGTAGGCAGACTATAGGTTCCTTGCCTCACAGGTAGACAGGATTCTAAAGGGAATTCAGTAAGTCTATTCTTGTTTACACCTACAATGGGGTCCTAGTATGTATATCCTGGGGAAATAAAGACGGCCGTAATGATTGCCACCTAGTGCCGATTGGTCTGTAAAAATATGAATGCTTTTCCCATATACCCGAACGCCTGAACGCGTGAAAAGGGATCTTTACTTTTACTTTTACAATGGGGTCCTAGAAACCCCATGGTGTTGCATAATGATGATGATGAATAATAAAGATGTTAATTTTAAAAAGAATGATAATAAAGATGATGACTATGAAAAATACGACTATGATGATAATGATGATGATGAAATAAGTAAACTTCCAAACTAAATGCATAATGTTATTATATCTTCTGTTAGTGTGACGCAGAAAACAACAGGTTTGAGGTTTAAACAACGGAGCAACATCATGGCACACGGGTTATTACCCATAAGTGCTATGTTCTTCTTCTAACTCAAGTCTGAGTCCGAAGAGGCTCAGCACAGTGCACAGGCTCTGTAGCACTGGCGAGGATCCTGGAATACTTTAGGTAGATTTTTAACTCAAAATTTTGCCCATTACGCTACTGTTTTCGATTTCCAATTGCAAAGGGATTTTTTACGTGCGCAATAATGCACACGGGCGTCTATCTCACTACCCAGAGATCAGGTGGAATTACTTGAAACAATCCCAGCCCTTACCGGTAAATGAACCCGGAACCTCTAGCACTCGAGGCGGACACCATGCCCCGAGACCACGCAGCCCCCTTCCAGAAAACTCGTTAACTAACTCCTGCATGTTTAATGAGTTATTAGCGGAGACAACAAAAGGTGAGACAACTCGTGTCAAGCAATTAGTTAGTGGTGAACGCAATGTTTCGACTCCGTAACCTCTCCGTGGTCTTTAACCTTGCCGGGGTCAGAGGCGCTGCCACAAGACCAAATCTTTGAAGGAAATCGGGGCGGATCAAGAAAATTAAGTCTTGTTTAAGTAAGCAATAATGATGATAGTGATATTTAATAATTAGCATATGTGATCTAGTTTTTTCATGTATAAACAAAAAGCATTAAAAGTCTCTGGTTTAGCATCAGCAACAAAATTAACATCTTCCCTGCAGCAACAAATCGTTGTGAATCGTGGACTTTCTTGCAGTCAGTGAGGAGGGAAATATGGGCTTTTGAGCTGGAGAAATTTTGGGAATACAAAGAAGAATGTAGAAAAAACAATACTGACAGCCTAAAAGATCTGAACAACGATTGGCTTGTAAACAACATCTTGTCCCGGAAACTGCAGCATTTGAGCCATATCAAGTACCATTGCGGATTGGAAGAAATAATAGCAGAAGGCGTGGTACCAGGAAAGAAGGGGAGGGGTCGACCAGCACACAGACTGGCACAGGATATAAGTGACTCCTTGGGTGGGTCAGTGCCGGAGCTGGGGCAGCTGGCGAGAGACCGAGTGTTCCCTTTCTTCTTCTCCAGAGAGGGTGCGATGACGGCGACGTTCTGCAAACGACTGCTACGTAATGATTGTGATGATGCTAATGATGATGATAATAAAGGTGATGATGATGACGAGGATGATGATGACAATGATGATAATGATAATGACAATGGTGATAATGGTAATGACAAAAATGATAAAGAAATCAAAAGAGAACGTCTAAATATGGTTAGAAGGCTAGGGTTCTTGCCCATGTGAAAGTTACAGACAGAGCGCAGTTGGGGGCGGTTGGTGGGGGGATAGGGGGGGGGGGGTGATCTCCATTGAGCCTGCGCCTATGGTGTGAGTTCAGAGCCTTGCGCACTCAAAAATTGTTTTTCCAGCATTTGGAATTTGAAAAGCAATTTAGAAAACAGCTGTTGAAGATGAGTGACTTAGTGAATTGTTGATACTGTTGTGAGTGTGATTTTAGTTATTGTGGTTTCCATTATCATTGTCATCTTTATCAGTACTATTATTATCATCATCTTCGCCGTCAGCATAAACCCCACAGTCGTCAGTATTACCATTAATATTGTGATTACAACTGCATCATCATCAACAACATCATCTCTGTTATCATTTCCAATGCATTATTATCGTCGTTATCATCATTTGTTCCGGGTTCCCATTTTAAGGGAAAACAAGAATAGACCCGCTGCCTTCCCTCAAGCATGTCGTACCAGTCGACTAATTTTGAACCTCGTACGAAGTGGAATGCATCTATCTGAGCAGTATGGAACAACCAACTGCACCCCAGTAAGCCAGTAAAATGGATGTGCACGCAAAACTCATACCAAGCACAAAGCCAACATACAAGTGGACGAACAACCAGGAACTTTGCACCGGAGCTAAGATCCGGTGAACAAAGAAGAAGAGGATTACCATCATTAACATTGCCACTGTACTAGCAGCATCAAGATCCTGATCGCCGTCGTCATAACGACTGTATCATCATCATCATCATCATCATCATCATCATCAACATCATCATCAACCTATTTCTTCGTCTGGAGTTGTCCTGTGCAATATCTGTAAAACAATCGGAAACTGTTTTGAACACTGTCACAACACAGACTACTGATTCTGTCACTGACAACTCACCACAGACTACTGTTTCTGTCACTGACAACTCACCACAGACTACTGTTTCTGTCACTGACAACTCACTACAGACTATTGTTTCTGTCACTGACAACTCACCACAGACTACTGTTTCTGTCACTGACAACTCACTACAGACTACTGTTTCTGTCACTGACAACTCACCACAGACTACTCTTACTGTCACTGATAACTTACCACAGACTACTCTTTCCGTCAATTACAACTCGCTACGCGTGGATGGGTATTATTCAGATGTATCTGTCAGCATGTAATTT
This sequence comes from Candidula unifasciata, assembly GCA_905116865.2. NCBI lineage: Eukaryota > Metazoa > Mollusca > Gastropoda > Stylommatophora > Geomitridae > Candidula > Candidula unifasciata. Next base: position 239,971 of record CAJHNH020000141.1, read on the forward strand.
ATGTTTGTACTTCTTTTGTTTCGTGAGGGACTCTGAAGAACCCTGATTACCTCTGTGTTTCCTACAAGGGTTGCATGACAACATCTCTGTTTCCTACAAGGGTTGCATGACAACCTCTCTATTTCCTGCAAAGGTTGCATGACAACCTCTCTGTTTCCTACAAGGTTTGCATGACAACCTTTCTGTTTCCTACAAGGGTTGCATGACAACCACTCTGTTTCCTACAAGGGTTGCATGACAACATCTCTGTTTCCTACAAGGGTTGCATGACAACATCTCTGTTTCCTACAAGGGTTGCATGACAAAATCTCTGTTTCCTACAAGGGTTGCATGACAACCTCTCCGTTTCCTGCAAAGGTTGCATGACAACCTCTCTGTTTCCTACAAGGTTTGCATGACAACTTCTCTGTTTCCTACAAGGGTTGCATGACAACCACTCTGTTTCCTACAAGGGTTGCATGACAACCTCTCTGTTTCCTACAAGGGTTGCATGACAACCTCTCTGTTTCCTACAAGGGTTGCACGACAACCTCTCTGTTTCCTACAAGGGTTGCATGACAACCTCTCTGTTTCCAACAAGGGTTGCATGACAACCTCTCTGTTTCCTACAAGGGTTGCATGACAACCTCTCTGTTTTTTGCAAGGTTGCATGAAAACCTCTCTGTTTCTTACACAGGTTGCATGACAACCTCTCTGTTTCCTGCAAGGGTTGCATGTCAACCTTTCTGTTTCCTACAAGGGTTGCATGACAACCTCTCTGTTTCCTACAAGGGGTGCATGACAACCTCTCTGTTTTTTGCAAGGGTTGCATGACAACCTCTTTGTTTCCTACAGGGGTTGCATGACAACGTCTCTGTTACCTGCAAGGGTTGCATGACAACCTTTCTGTTTCCTACAAGGTTTGCATGACAACCTCTCTGTTTCCTACAAGGGTTGCATGACAACCTCTCTGTTTCTTGCAAGGGTTGCATGACAACCTCTCTGTTTCCTACAAGGTTTGCATGACAACCTCTGTGTTTCCTACAAGGGTTGCATGACAACCTCTCTGTTTCCTACAAGGGTTGCATGACAACATCTCTGTTTCCTGCAAGGTTTGCATGACAACCTCTCTGTTTCCTACAATGTTTGCATGACAACCACTCTGTTTCTTGCAAGGGTTGCATGACAACATCTCTGTTTACTACAAGGTATGCATGACAACCTCTCTGTTTCTTGCAAGGGTTGCATGACAACATCTCTGTTTCCTGTAAGGGTTGCATGACAACCTCTTTGTTTCCTACAAGGATTGCATGACAACCTTTCTGTTTCCTACAAGGGTTGCATGACAACCTCTCTGTTTCCTACAATGGTTGCATGACAACCTCTCTGTTTCTTGCATGGGTTGCATGACAACATCTCTGTTTCCTACAAGGGTTGCATGACAACCTCTCTGTTTCCTACAATGGTTGCATGACAACCTCTCTGTTTCCTACAATGGTTGTATGACAACCTTGCTGTTTCCTACAAGGTTTGCATGACAACCTCTCTGTTTCCTACAAGATATGCATGACAACCTCTATGTTTCCTACAATGGTTGTATGACAACCTTGCTGTTTCATACAAGGGTTGCATGACAACCTCTCTGTTTCCTACAAGGGTTGCATGACAACCTCTCTGTTTCTTGCAAGGGTTGCATGACAGCCTCTCTGTTTCTTGCAAGGGTTGCATGACAACCTCTGTTTCTTAAAAGGGTTGCATGACAA
>CAJHNH020000141.1:249212-279212 GCA_905116865.2 Candidula unifasciata
CATTTGGAGACGAGTTATCTTAGTCTGCCACGTCACTTATCTGATCAGATCTCGTAGCTCCTCAGCGTCTCAGAGTGGAGTAATACGCCACCGTACTTTACTGCACGGTTACACAGGAATGAATCAGCTTCTCCGGATGCCGAAAAGGAAACTCTCTCTGCCGTACTTCCCAGTACGACCACACATGAACGAATCAGCTTCTAGTATTAATCAAAGGACTGTCGCCTCACTTCACCGGAACGAATCAGCTTCAGGTGCGGATCCAGGAAACTCAAGTCACTATTGAGGGACTCCGGCACCCGTGTCGTCCGCACATTCAACACCGTAATTCAGCATACGTAAAACGTTTTCTGGGTCGTGGCAGTTGGAACCACACTATCAAACGTAGACACTTGTTGGATCTTCAGAAAATCCTGAAAAACGTAAAGTAACAGACATGAGCGAACCGTACTCAACGTACCTATTTAATCAAGGTCCTTACTTCCTCCAAATGCTCAGATATATTTTAGGTTATTCCAAACCATGAAGGTTGGTTACCTCAATCCTAGAATCCTTTTTGTTTCCTAGAGTGAGCACTAGATCATTAACTCGAAGAGTTCCGGGATTCAGTTCTGTGGCAAAGGTTAGACAGATCCCCGTTATTTACCGTTCCTTCTAACGTAGAAAATAAGGGATCGGCGATGAAGTCAAAACCAAGACCTACTGAAATATGTTATGAAAACAATTCGACAGTCGAAGCTTGTTGTGGTTACGAAATCACCTAGCAACAGCGGACATGACGTCATGTCTGCCCATAAGCTTCTTGTTGTTCAAAACCATTCAGAGACTTACCAAGTTCTGATACCGAATACTAGCAAATAATTAACGATACAAAGTTATCAATACTACAAACCCACTCCAGATATGTAGATTGATTGAATTGAAAAGGTTTGAAAGGCCATTTCAAAGCATTCTGCGAGAAATGTCAACCGAAAGTGCATTCCGATCTGGAGCTCCTTTCGCCACCTTCCTTGGCAAGAATCGTAGGAAAACAGATTCGCATTATCCAGCTGCTGACCTTACTTACCTACATCACAGACACTATGAACTCAAATATTCCATTAAAAAGTCCTTAAGAAAACTCACCCATTGTAAATAAAAAAGAGAACAAGGAATCTTGTCTGTATAACGGTCAATTGGCGAGACACAAGGAAAAACGCCTGCCTCCAAGACCGGACTGTAGAGAGTGACGCACACAAACACGTCCCCTAACAACAGCAGTTAGCGTACGAATCGCGCTCACTAATGCAGTGCAGTGGTCAGACAATTTATTTAGAATAGGCGTAGAAAAGGCGTCCTAACATTTAATTCGACACTCAAAGCCTAAAAGAGTCATTATCAAAGGGTTTTATATGGATTTTTCCTATCAGGACTCCCCCACAACAAACGAACTATCTAACTATGCTTGGCCTATTCTATTACATAGTTACGATGACGAGTTTGGGGTGGTCAGCTATATGGACGTTCCTGCTGTGGCAGATGTGTGGATGCGGTCATGCGACACATACATACATACATACATACTTACATACATACATACATACATACATACATACATACATACATACATACATACATACATACATACATACATACATACATACATACATACATACATACATACATACATACATACATACATACATACATACATACATACATACATACATACATACATACATACATACATACATACATACATACATACATACATACATACATACATACATACATACATACATACATACATACATACATACATACATACATACATACATACGTACGTACGTACGTACGTACGTACGTACATACGTACATACATACATACATACATACATACATACATACATACATACATACATACATACATACATACATACATACATACATACATACATACATACATACATACATACATACATACATACATACATACATACATACATACATACATACATACATACATACATACATACATACATACATACATACATACATACATACATACATACATACATACATACATACATACATACATACATACATGCATACAACCATACATACAGACTTGCATACATACCCAAGTACACACACAAACAAATACTTACACAGCTATAAATGCATGCATACATACATCCACCAACATGCACACATACACACATTGATACATACATGCAAACACACATTACATACATACACACAAATGTATGCATACATACACATCCAGTCACACATACAGACACCCACATACATACATACATACTTGCATACATAATATACACACCAACAATTACAAATACACTCACTTACAATCATACACACACCCACATAATTACAATATACATATATAAACACGCACAAATACTTACAAACCTAAATATACATACATATATCCACATACATACACAATGACACATCCACCCACATAATACTTACATATATATATAAAAACATAGACACATTTACACTCACATAGATCTATATATACACACAACCCTAACACACACTTACACACGTGCATACTTGAATACGTACATTAAAACACACACATACACCCACATACATATACAGCTACATCTAAATACATAAATCCACATTTATCCTGATACACATGCATACATACATAACTAGCCAACTAGCTAGCTAACTAGCTAGCTAACTAGCTAGCTAACTAGCTCGCTACTTAAATAGCTAACTTACTAACTATTTAACTAACTAGCTAACTAATTACCTTACTAGCTACCTAACTAACTAGATAACTAACTAACTAACTAGTTAACTAACTAGCTTACTAGCTAACTAACTGACTAACCTAGCTAACTAACTAGATAACTAACTAACTAGCTAACTAACGATCCAACTAACTAGCTAACTAACTAACTAACTAGCTAACTAACTAGCTAATTAGCTTACTAACTAGCTAACTAATTAACTAACTAGCTAACTAACTAGCTAACTTGCTAGTTAAATAATTAACTAACTAACTAGCTAGCTAACTAACTCACTAACTAACTAGCTAACTAACTAACTAGGTCACAAACTAGCTAGCTAAAAAACTAGCTAACCAACTAACTTACTAACTAGTTAATAAACTAACTAACTAGCTACCTAACTAGCTAACTAACTAACTAGCTAACTGACAAACTAGCTAACTAATCAACTAGCCAACTAATTGGCTAACTAGCTAACTAAATAACTAGCTAACTAACTAACTAACTAACTAACTAGCTAACTAACTAACTAACTAACTAACTAACTAGCTAACTAACTAGCTAACTAACTAACTAACTAACTAACTAGCTAGCTAATTAGCTAACTCGCTAACTAGCTAGCTAACTTACTAACAAGCTAGCTAACTAATCCACTAGCTAACCAACCAGCTAACAAGCTAGCTAGCTAACAAACAAACAACCTAACTAACTAACTAATTACCTAAGATGTATTTTTATTCTACTTGCTATTCGAAACACAATAACAGTGACAATTATTATTCTGACGCATACAGGCAAGGTTTAAGCCCTCTCAGCCCATCTAGAAATATAAAATAAGCCGTGACCCCTCCCCAAGATATTGTGTGTCTTTATGTGTGTGTATATGTGTGTGTTTGTATGTGTGCGTGTGCGTGTTTGTGTGTGTGTGTGTGGTAGAGAGAGAGAGTGAGATAGATAGAGAGAGAGAGAGAGAGAGAGAGAGAGAGAGAGAGAGAGAGAGAGAGAGAAAGAGAGAGAGAGAGAGAGACTCTGCCATAATGCAGTTAAGCAATGAAACTTAATTAGAAATTTATTTGCATAATAAAATATGCATTGTTGTAAATGGGAAGGGTAATTTATTGTTTTTAGATTAACCATGAAATGAGTTCCCTGAATATTAATTTTAGCACTGACATTCCTTTCATGACGTCATGAGGGAAACTATGAAAGCCCGTTGGTCACGCAGCAGTAGCCTCGATAGTCTAGCGTCTATAATTAATAAACAATCTAACATCAACGGAAGGATAATAAACAATCTAACATCAACGGAAGGATAATAAATAATCTAACATCAACGGAAGGATAATAAACAATCTAACATCAACGGAAGGATAATAAACAATCTAACATCAACGGAAGGATAATAAACAATCTAACATCAACGGAAGGATAATAAACAATCTAACATCAACGGAAGGATAATAAACAGTAAAATATCAACAGAAAGTGGTTTTTGTCTTTGGAGGTTAGGACAATAATTCTCGCATGCTATGTAGAGCCAGTTTTAACACACGACTGTGAATCCTGAACAGTTAATAAACAAGCCGAACAATATATTGTGGCCTCGGAGATGTGGTTATACAGAAGATCTGAAGAGCAATCCAGATGTTTTAAAAGAGGCGAATGTTCGAAGACAACTTATTCCAAACATCAGCTAGAGACAGACACCATTTTGTGGTCATGTTATGAGAAGATCTGTAGAAAGAGAGACAGAGGAAGACAGCGTAAAAATATTCTTGACAGTCTTGTGTCATGGCGTGAAAGAGGAGGGGGGGGGGAAATAACTCTTGACAGTCTTGTGTCATGGCGTGAAAGGGGAGAGGGGGGGGGGGGGGGGGGTAAATAACTCTTGACAGTCTTGTGTCATGGCATGAAAGGGGAGGGGGGGGGGGGGGAAATAACTCTTGACAGTCTTGTGTCATGGCATGAAAGGGGAAGGGGGGGGGGGGGAATAACTCTTGACAGTCTTGTGTCATGGCATGAAAGGGGAGGGGGGGGGAAATAACTCTTGACAGTCTTGTGTCATGGCATGAAAAGGGGAGGGGGGGGGGGAAATAACTCTTGACAGTCTTGTGTCATGGCATGAAAGGGGAGGGGGGGGGGTGGAAATAACTCTTGACAGTCTTGTGTCATGGCATGAAAGGGGAGGGGGGGGGAAATAACTCTTGACAGTCTTGTGTCATGGCATGAAAGGGGAGGGGGGGGGGAATACCTCTTGACAGTCTTGTGTCATGGCATGAAAGGGGTGGGGGGGGGGGAATAACTCTTGACAGTCTTGTGTCATGGCATGAAAGGGAAAGGGGGGGGGGAAATAACTCTTGACAGTCTTTTGTCATGGCATGAAAGGGGGCGGGCGGGGGGGGGGGGGGGGGGAGTCAGTCTTGATAGTCTTTTGTCATGGCATGAAAGGGGGCGGGGCGGGGTCAGTCTTGATAGTCTTTTGTCATGGCATGAAAGGGGGCGGGGGGGGGGGGAGTCAGTCTTTACAGTCTTTCGTCATGGCATGAAAGAAGGCGGGGGGGGGGGGGGTTGGGGGGGAGTCAGTCTTGATAGTCTTTTGTCATGGCATGAAAGGGGGCGGGGGGGGGGGGGGGGAGTCAGTCTTGATAGTCTTTTGTCATGGCATGAAAGGGGGCGGGGCGGGGTCAGTCTTGATAGTCTTTTGTCATGGCATGAAAGGGGGCGGGGGGGGGGGAGTCAGTCTTGATAGTCTTTTGTCATGGCATGAAAGGGGGCGGGGGGGGGGGGTCAGTCTTGATAGTCTTTTGTCATGGCATGAAAGGGGCGGGGGGGGAGGAGGAGTCAGTCTTGATAGTCTTTTGTCATAGCATGAAGGGGGCGGGGGGGGGGTAGTCAGTCTTGATAGTCTTTTGTCATGGCATGAAAGGGGGCGGGGGGTGGGGAGTCAGTCTTGATAGTCTTTTGTCATGGCATGAAAGGGGGCGGGGGGGGGGGGAGTCAGTCTTGACAGTCTTTTGTCATGGCATGGAGGGTTGTCAACACACCAACTGATGGTTGAGAGGCATGAAAGCCCACGCCAGTCGGCAGGGCACTTGATGATGATCAACAAAAGATTTTTTAACAGTGGAATACCAACTGAAGAATAATTAATAATGAAATAATGATGGAAGAATAATGAACAATAAAATATCATCATCATCATGTTCCCTGCCAACTGGCATCTTCTGATAATATCCCTCCATGCCATCGTTTCAGCCCATCCAGGATCATCTTTCTTGATCTGCATGTACCCCTTTTTCCACCGATCTTTCCAGTTGTCACAGAGTTCTTCAATGTCTCTCTTCTAATATAAAGCACCAGGAGCTGATAGATTAATAAAAGAAATAATTCAAACAGCAGGTGAAAGCAGCATCAGATGGCTTCACAGAATATTTAATGCAGCATGGGTACAACAAACTGCTCATATTGATTGGCAACATGCAATGGTCACTCACAACAAACCATAAAAGAAAATTGGTAACCATGGAGATGAGATGTCTGAGAAGGGCTGTAGGAGTGACCATAAGAGATAAGATCAGGAATGAGATCATAAGAGAAAAAGTCGGCACAGAACCAATTCTAAATTACATACGAAGACAGCAGGTGAAATGGTTTGCCCACTTAGAGAGAATGCCTTGTGACACTATACCATACAAAGCATACATGGAAAGAGAAGAAGGACGTAGAGCACAAGGTAGACCAAGAACAATATGGAAGGATAACATCAGAGAAACTCTACAACAGCACGATGTGCCTATGGTCAAGACGGCCAGAAGAGCTAGAAACAGAACCTTATATCTCCCTCGACACCTACAGCGGTAGAAGAGGAAGTGAACAAGAAGAAAAAGAAGAATAATAAGTAATATTATATCAATAAAAGGATAGTTTAAGAAAAAGAGAACATTAAGGCCATCATCGGCGATGACGTCGCCCACTGGCTTTCTGGAAGACGACTTCGACGCCTGTCAGGACCGTATTTGCGACTGTCTCCTTTGATCGCATCAAAATTAACAAAGCAATTTCAGCGTAAGAATAATACACAAGGGCATAACAAACAAAAGAATTATAAACAATGGAATTTCAATGGAAGAATTATAAACAATAGAATTTCAATGGAAGAATTATTAACAGTGGAATTTAAATGGAAGAATTATAAACAATGGAATTTCAATTGAAGAATTATAAACAATCGAATTTCACTGGAAGAATTATAAACAATGGAATTTCTGTGTCATAATTATAAACAATGGAATTTCAATGGAAGAATTATTACCAAAAATGTAATTTCGATGGAAGAATTATAAACAATTTGAGATGACTTGATGACACACTGATACTGACAGAAAAAAAATGTAAAACGTGAACTAGCAAAGTGTAGAGTGTGCGTCTTTCTGTTTTTCTGTTTGTTATCCCTCCAGTGGTTCTCACACGAAAAGACCAGGGGTCCCTATGAAAGCTGTAGTGCGACGTATATCTTCCACTGTTGCATACAGATTGGTTCCCACTGAAACGCCGACTGGCCAGGCCTGTGCTGTAGCTACTGCATGTATAGAGCACTTCTGGAGCATGAATATCAAGTAGCAGGTCATTTGTAGAAAGTCGCTCACACCAAGGTATGCCTAAAAGAAACTCGGTCTCTCACCAGCTTTCCCATCTCGTGTACTTTCATATTTAAGGAGTCACTTATGTCTCGTGCCCATCTTCGTCTGAAGCATATGTTTAGTTTATTGGAGTGCTTGTCCACAGGGCTAAGTTCAAAGTCTCCTACCTTGAATTGTATGCACCAGTCTCTCATGCCCTTTCACCCCGGCGTGTCTTCGTGTATACAGCTAAAATAGTATCAAGGGCAAGATCAAGAGATAGACCAACAGGAATCTCTGATAGTTTATACTTCAAAGGCGAGAGAGAGAGAGAGAGAGAGAGAGAGAGAGAGAGAGAGAGAGAGAGAGAGAGAGAGAGAGAGAGAGAGAGAGAGAAATAGAGAGAGAGAGATAGAGCGAGAGATAGAGAGAAAGAGAGAGGGGAGAGAAAAAGAGAGGTTACTGTTGAGGGAATCGACTATATTGCAACAGGTTTTTTCTCTCTGTGAGTAGGTACCTCTCCGCGGAACGACTAACCGCCTGCCGAGAGCATCACATTCATCTAGTTCCAGCAGTTCTAGTTTATGTGCTTCTCTTCGTTTGTTTATAGAACATATCTCGGGTTTCTCAAACCTTTGGAATTGATATCTCTTTGTGTTACTTTCGCTAGTTCATTTGTTTTTCATTCGTTTATCCTCACATAGCTACTTGAGGTATTATCTCTGGGGGCTGACGTGCCATTTCTTGTATTCCTTCCTGTTTATTGTTTTGAAATTTCAGCAGAGGGGAAACCATTTGCCTGTGGAGTGAAAACAAACACCTATCAAAACGGCGAATGTACACCCAGACATGGTGGCTAACTACCAGCCACGACAGACAGAGAGTACGCTTAATGGATTGTATATACCCAGTATTACAGGTGAGTCATTACCTGTGCTTTTGTGTGTGCCAGTGTTTTTTTAATCATTATTTGTGTGCGGTTTTGGTGTTGTGTGTGGCTTTGCATTTATATGTGGTGATGTTTATCTGCGCAATTTTATATATATATTTTTTTTTTGTGGTTTTGCATTTCTGTGTGGTTTTGTATTCATGGTGGCGGAGCGGCTAGACGCTCACCGCGGATCGGAAGGTTGTGGGTTCGCTCCCTGACTCCCGGACTTTTTTCGAAAATGACCTTGGCTGCCAGGTCGACCCAGCCTTGATTATGTACCAGGTGCAGCCTCGGGAAGTAAAGGCGCCCGGCGTAATGCTGACCACATCACCCATCTTGTGACGATAGGTCCACAAAATTTAGGTCTAGCCCTATATGCCCCATACGCCTAAAGGCGTGGGAAAGGATCATATACTTTTTTCCCTTTTAACTTTGTATTAATGTGCGGCGTCCGTGGCTTAGGCGTTGCGAGTCCGACTCGTAATTCCAACGTACCGCGATTGAAACCCACTGCTAGCTGCGTGGGTTTTTATAATGGTAAGGGGCGTCACAGGTCGACCCAGCCTAAAGTGGGTACTAGGATGGCTGTCCTGGGGAAGTCAAGAAGACCGGCGAAATGCTGAGCTCATTACCCACATAGTGCCGATTGGTCTCTGAAAATATGGGATGCTCCTCCCATATGCCCGATGGGCCTAAGGCGTAAAAAAAGGATCTTTACTTTTCTTTACTTTTAATTTGTATTTAAGAATGGATATGTTTATTTTGTGTAGTTTGTAGTTTGTGCGATTTTATATTTACTTGTACTTTTGTGCTTATTTTATATTCACGTGTACTTTTGTATTTGTGTGCAGTTTTGTATTTATGTATGGTTGTGTATTTATGTGTGGTTGTAGATTTATGTGTGGTTTTGTATTTATGTGTGGTTTTGTATTTATGTGTGGATGTGTCTTTATGTGTGGTTGTATTTTTATGTGTGGTTTTGTATTTATGTAGGACTCTGTGTTTATGTGTTGTATTCATGTAGAACTCTGTGTTTATGTGTTGTATTTATGTAGAAGTCTGTGTTTATGTGTTGTATTTATGTAGGACTCTGTGTTTATGTGTTGCATTCATGTTTGATTTTGTATTTTGTGTGATTTTATATTTATATGTGTTCATGTATTTATGTCCGTTTTTTTTATTTGCGTGTACTTTTGTATTTATTTGTACTTTTGTATTTGTGTTTGTCTTTCTTTTTTAATAGCCTTTTAAACTTATATTGTTCTCAAGCTTTCCCAACCTGAATCCTGTTCAACGCCAGTGGTTCCCCCCCCCCCTTTCTTCCCCTCTTTTATTTGAATGTGTTTAGTTCTCTCACAAAGCCAGAAATGAGAGTTATTTGAATGTGTTTAGTTCTCTCACAAAGCTAGAAATGAGAGATTATTTGAATGTGTTTAGTTCTCTCACAAAACCAGAAATGAGAGATTATTTGAATGTGTTTAGTTCTCTCACAAAGCCAGAAATGAGAGATTATTTGAATGTGTTTAGTTCTCCCACAAAGCCAGAAATGAGTGATTATTTGAATGTGTTTAGTTCTCTCACAAAGCCAGAAATGAGTGATTATTTGAATGTGTTTAGTTCTCTCACAAAGCCAGAAATGAGATATTTTTTGAATGTGTTTAGTTCTCTCACAAAGCCAGAAATGAGAGATTATGTAGTAGCGTTTACTTCCCTATATTCCCAGCATCCATCGACTAATGAACCAGTTTAGTTTATTAGTAACTGTTTTAGTGGGTCTCCATTTTCTTCTCCATAAAGAGTTTCTCATTTTGACTTTTGTATGTTGCTCTTCTTAGTCGCCTCTTATGACATGCTTGGTATGGTGCAGTTTAATTTTAATTCATATATATATTTCCCGACATGGTTACGTGGTTTACATAGTTATAATTTTTAGCTCCACATTTTACAGAGAATTTTCTATGCATGGTTTAAAGTGGCATCTTACCCTCGTATACAACTGTTTAGAGCGGGGTGAGGGGGGGGGGGGGTCTCATTCATCCACCCCCCTACCCTACGTTTTTAGGTGGCCATTAAAGGATATAGTCCCTCACTCCCACATTCCTCCTGCGTAATGGAGGGTGAGAGTTGGTGTGGGGACCGAGGGGGGGGCGGGGGGTGCTGAGCGCTATTGTTGACCTGATGTAATCTGAGTTTGCTTAAAACTACACGGTTTGTGATTTTTACAAAGCATTAGCGGGCGACTAGCAGTTGTGCAGAGAGAGAGAAAGAGAGAGAGAGAGAGAGAGAGAGAGAGAGAGAGAGAGAGAGAGAGAGAGAGAGAGAGAGACAGACAGACACACAGACAGACAGACAGACAGACAGACAGACAGACAGACAGACAGACAGACAGACAGACAGACAGACAGACAGACAGACAGACAGACAGACAGACAGACAGACAGACAGACAGACAGACAGACAGACAGACAGACAGACAGACAGACAGACAGACAGACAGACAGACAGACAGACAGACAGACAGACAGACAGACAGACAGACGGACGGATGGAGAGACGGGGGGGGGGGGGGGGTGTCGGCTTAATTCAGCCAATCCTCTCGTGTTTAAGCCCTCAATTATCCTGCGCCTCTTAAGCGTCACCGGCTGTAAACTTTGGTTGAAAGTTCTTGTTGTTCGTCCACTTCTAGACTTTAGTTTATTTTTTTCCAAGAATTTTTGTTTTGCATACACACCCATTTTACCGACCTAGTTTGTCTGTGAGCAGACTATTGGCTCATTGACTCTCAGATATGTGCAGTTCAACTATGCAGAAAAACCTAATTATTTGCTTTCTACAATTTGCTTGTGGGGAGGCAGTTGATTTATAACCCCCCCCCCCCCCAACCCCCACATTAGATGGGGTCGTAGAACCCATACTGAGATTCCTGAGAAATAGACCGTGTCTTATATTAATCTTTGCTCCAAAAGACCCTGTAGGGTTAGTCTTCTTCTTTTTTTTTCTAAATTTAGTAGGTATTTTTATTTACATTCAATCAAATGCTGAAAAAAAAAAAAAAAAAAAAGATTTATTTAGGCACAGCAATCCAGCCCGAAGGCGCCTGCTTCTATATTTATCTCATCATCATCCTCATGTAGCAGGTCCTTTGCAGAACGTCGCTCTCATCACGGCTAATCTGAAAGAAAGTCGGTCTCTCGCCAGCTCTTCCGCCTCATTTACTTTTATACTCAAGGAGTCACTTATATCCTGTGCCCATCTTCATGTTGGTCGGCCTCTGCACCTCCTTTCTGGTCCCATGCCTTCTGCTTTTTTTTCTCCAATCCGCATGCCGCTTGAAATGACCAAAATATTTCAGCTTCCGAGACAAGATGCTGTTATATATTATCTACCTACTTATAAATTACACAATCGTTTGAAAACATGTTTTCAATTATATTATGTATCCCCCACTCCCAAACCTAAAATGAACGGGGATGAGAGAAGCCAAAGGTGCTGGACTGCATTCCACCCATGATATTGAACTGATCAAACAGGATAGAACTGAATGCAGGGATAGTCATCGATCCCTATGTGAAATATAATGGCACAATAGGATGATGTAGGAATGAAGAAATTTTGTTTTTCTTATGTGTAAAGATTTATAATTCAAACCGACCCTATTGTGTTTTAACGGACTAGCCAAATCCGTCCATTTGGCTGAGAGTTGTAACTGGCACCTGTTCTACATAACGCACCAGAAGTCCTGCCAACTTTACACATCTGGAACTCAAGAAGCATTCCCTCTCAAATGTAGTCTCAAGAAGAACAAAGTAATAGTAACAATAAGATTAAATCTCAGTGAAGTCAAGTTGACTAATGTCAAGTAATAAAACATGGTAAATAAAACGATGCAATAACGTAATCTAAATTATTAGACTAATGTCAAGTAAAACAGAATAGAATTGTTCAAAGTAGAACATAGTAACAGCAGAAACAAAATATCGTGCATTAGTTTAAGGTATAGAAAAGTTGAGTTAATATAAACTTAGAGTACAGCAAACTATAATAAACTAATAGAAAACAAATAATAAAATAATTAACTAAGTACAATAGTGTTAATTGAAATAAAATAACACAAAAAAAAAAGAAAAACTAACGAATAATACGAAACAGTATTGTGAGTGAAATAACAGAACATTTACACTATTTATCGTCATTTATTTTAGATCAGTAGTAATAGATTATATACTAATTAACATAATAATAACTAGATGGAATGAATACGTAACAGGGTTATATGATGGAAAGAGAGCAGAATTAGCAGAAGAAAAAAACTTTGAAGGTCCTACTAAGGGAAGAAATTAGCGATGCTATTTAACATAGGAAGACAGGAAAGTCAACTGGGACAGATGAAATTTCAGTAGGACAAATAGAAGTAATGGGGGAATTTGGGGTAGAAATATGAACTAAACTGATGAATGACATTTATAACACTGGGTACATTACAAGTGATACAATGAAATCTGTATTTATCGCCTTACCCAAAAAACAAAAACAAAAACCAGGAGCAATTGAGTGTCAAGAATTTCGTACAATCAACTTAATAAATCATATCACCAAATTACTACTTTGAATTATAATCGGTAGAACAAAAGGAAAAATAAGAATGGAAAGTAGTGAAGAGCAATATGGATTTATGTAAGGTAAATGGACAAGTAATGCAATATACATATTACGAACCCTGATAGAAAGATCAATGGACATACAAAAGGACTTATATTTGTGCTTTGTAGAATATAGCAATGCATTTGACAAAGTTAAACATGAAGAGATGATACAAATAATGGAAGACATCAGTGTAGACAGAAAAGATTTACTGGAACCAAGTAGCAGCAATTAAAGTGGGAAACAGACTGGGTACTTTTGAACAGATAAAGCAATGACTAAGACAAGGATGTGACTTATCCCCAGACCTTTTCTCTCTATATAGTGAAATGGAAATTAAAGAGAATGCACGAGTAAGAGTTGGAGGATACAATTTAAACAATTTGCGTTAGGCAGACGATACGCCAGAGTAACTAACAACGATTGTTTGAAAGAAGCTAATGAAAGTAGATCTCTATATACAACAATAAAAAAGAGACTAACACTGTTCTTTGGCCACATACTGAAGAGAGACATTGGAGAACATCGTGACAACTGGAAAGATCGGTGGAAAAAGGAGTAGATGCAGACCAAGAGAGATGATGCTGGATCGGCTGAAACGATGGCATGGAGGGATAGCATCAAGAGAGCTGTTCCAGGCAATCAGAGACCGTGATCTGTGAAGAATCATGAGCGCCTACACCAGTTGGCAGGGAACATGATGATGATGACTTTACTCAACTTAGGCGTTGCGAGAACTTTGTAATGCCGGGGTGCCGGGCTCGATCCCAGCTGCGGGCACGATCCCAGCTGCGGGCCTTGCGCCTTGTGTTGGTTTCGACAGTGGTATCGAAAGGTCGACCTACTGGACGTAAATTTGCCTAGAAAAACCACAACAGCCAAAATATGCTGTGGTTGGTTCTGCAACGTATTGTAAAGGACACGCAACTAACTAGTTAACTAAAAAGCCTTTGCTTGCCAAAACCTTTTCCGCTACACGTTTTCATCATTGATAGAAAAGAAAAATAGACATCTCAATCTTATGTTCGTAGGACTAGCAGACATGCGTTCAAAACACTACTATATATATATATATATTATATATATATATATATATATAATATATATATATATATATATATATATATATATATATATATATATATATATATATATACATATAAAATCTTTTAGTACCATAAAAATTTGGATCAGACATCCAGCAGGTGAAATATCCATTGTGACATGCACCTTGCAAGCACTTACTGTGAAAAATGCCTATTTTAGTTTACAGTTCTCAAGTGTAAAGTTAGAGAAAACAGTACACGATAGTTGAGAATCACAAGGGAGCGCACCATGTATATACATCAGGTGTTTTTGTTTTTGTTGTTTTGTTTTTGTTTCAAAATACGCACACACACCACACATACACACACGCCCGCACACACACATACACAAACACAAACACACAAACACACACACACATATATATGGTAGAAACATCATGAACATTGGTAAATGGAATGTCAGAACACTCGTACAAAGCGGAAAGCTGGATAACATCAATATATATGTAAAGAGAATGTAAATCAACATATTAGGAATTAGTGAAATGCGATAGCCAGGAGCAGGGGAAAAGTTTTCAGAGCAGCACAGAGTTATTTACTCGAGTGGGAAGGAATATAGTAAGGGAGTTGATATTATTTTGGATCCAAAGAACACAAAAACTGTCAAAGGATTTTGGACAATATCAGATAGAGTACTATTAGTAAAACTTCGCGGCAGACCGATTGACATAAACTTAGCACAGATTTATGCCCCAACAGCATATAGTTCAGAGGAAGATATTGACACATTTTATGAGGAGTTAGACTTGGCTGTTGATCAATGCAAAAATTGTGAAGTAATAATGGTACTTGGAGATTTAAATGCGAAAGTAGGAAGCGAAAAGGTGTACGGAATAACGGGCGGCTATGGCCAAGGAGAAAAGAATGTGAGAGCTGACAGATTAATAGCATGGGCTGAGTCGCGCATCGTGATAATAGGTAAAACCTGGTTTAAACACCATCCTGGAAAAGTCCTGGTGATAATGTCCGCAATCAGATTGATTATATTTTGATTTCAAGAAGATTCCAGAGCAGCTTAGTTGGAGCAAAAACTGGACCAGGAGCAGAGTGCTTTAGTGACCATGTTCCAGTCGTAGGAAAAATTAGAATAAAACTAAAGAACATTAGAAAAACACCACAGAACATCAAGTTAAATTTAGGAATTCTTGGAACGGATAAAGAAATTAAGGACCAGTACAATGTTACTGTACAAAACCGGTATAATGCAATGGAAATTATACAGACTATTGATGAAGAGTGGGATATGTTGCGTGAGTCAATTCAGCAGACATCAAAAGAGACTATTCCACCAACCCATAGAGTTGCAAAAAAAAAATGAAGGTCAACCGAAAACAGGAAAGATGACACTTAACAGCACTGGATGTTTGAAATCAAAAGATGGTGACTTATTAATGGGAAATAGTAATATAATTAACAGATGGGCAGAGTATTTAGGGGAATTGTATGATGATAATAGACCAGACGTAGAACTTCAGACCAACAATGATGGTCCACCAATAATGACTGCAGAAGTTGGGGATGCAATACATCATATGAAGAAAAGAAAAGCACCCGGGCCAGACAACATTTCACTGGAAGAAATCGAAGCACTGGGAAATTTTCGAATTGAAATAATAACTTAACTTTTAAATGATATTTATAATAGTGGGTATATTCTAAATGACCTTTTAAAATCCATATTTATAGCTCTGCCAAAGAAACCAGGCACTATAAAATGTGAAGACCATCGCACAATAAGTCTTTTGAGTCACATGACTAAGATTTTACTGAGAATAATTATGAGAAGAATAAGAAACAAAATTAAACCAGAAATCAGCGATGAACAATGTGGATTTTTAGAAGGAAAAGGTACAAACAATGCCCTCTGTGTGAAGCATGAAGAAGCAATGAAACTGTTAGAAAAATTAAACATTAATCGGAAAGATCTACGAATAATAAAGAATATGTATTGGCAGCAAACAACAGCTATAAGAATAAACAACTGTTTAGGTACATTTCAGAGCATAAAAAGGGGCGTACGACAAGGATGTGTACTTTCACCTGTTTTGTTTTCAATATTCAGTGAATATATAATGAGATCTTTAATTGATATGCCCAGAATTGTGGTTGGTGGGCACAATATAAACAATTTACGTTATGCTGATGACACAGTCTTTATAGCAACAAGTCAGAAAGAACTACAGGAAATGATAAATATTGTGGTGTTAGAAAGTGGAAGAATGGGCCTTGTTTGAATAATGGGAAGACAGAAGTAATGGTGGTATCAAAGAAACAAATTATTCCTAAATGTGTAATAAAAGTCAATGGTGTTATTTTAGGACAAGTACAGAAATTTAAGTATCTGGGCACATGGATAACATCAAATGGAAGAACTGAAATAAGTAACAGAATTGGAGGGGCAAAAAATGCGTTTTATAAAATGAAAAACATCTTGTGCAATATATCCTTGTCATTGAGAGTTAGAAAAGAATTCTTGCTTGCTACATACATCCAGTTTTAACATATGGCTGTGAATCCTGGACAATCGGTAGGCAGGCCAAACAATTTTTAGAGGCCTCAGAGATGTGGTTTTACAGAAGAATGCTTAGAATACCTTGAACAGCCAGAAATATCAACCAAGAGGTTTTGAAAGAGGCGGGAGCCCGAAGACAACTTATCATAGACATCAGGAGGAGACAGTCATCATTTTTCGGCCATGTTATAAGAAGAGGGAAAATAGAACATATTGTGACCACTGGAAGGATATGTGGAAGGAGGGATAGAGGAAGTCTACGAGAGAAGATGCTTAACAGTCTTGTTGCATGGCATGGAGGTGTGTCGGCACACGAACTGATACATGCTGCAAGAGATCGCAGATTACGGAGAGGCATGATCGCACATGCCAGTCGGCAAGGCACCTGACGATGATATATATATATATATATATATATATATATATATATATATATATACTTACTACATTATATTACCCAGTTTCGCCAGGGATAATGAAAGAAAGTTTTATTTTCCTATTCTCTACCCCATCTTGCTCCCCACGTCAGCCTCAGTTGTAGGCCTAATGGAAATAGGAGTATAACTAAAACCCAAAAGTTAATATCCCATCTGCTGTTTCACTTTGCCTCCACCACTGCCGTATCTTTAGTCATTGCCCCAAAGTGCATTTCTCTAATATTAATATCAGTATTTAACAGTTTGGCAAACAGGCACATGTATTCTCTTAGATCTGGCAATCTGGCAATCATAGTTTCAGCTTCATAGCAAACGGGTCACCCCATAGTTGCTCCGCTCCTATGCCAACGAAAAACACACGTAGCTCACAGTGTCACACCATGCACTCAACTCAGAAGCTGGGCGACGAAACTTTGCTTCCAGTCTACAAATGGAGTAAAAATGCGACGGCCACCGCCTGGCAGAAGAAAAAAAAAAAAAGAAATTTGCCACAGCTAAAAAAAAAAAAAATAAAGTGGCCGTGACTAGCGTCCATTTTGACCTGAAGCATTATGTGAGGGTTAAAAAATGGTCGCCCCAGCAGTACCCTCACTATTAGCTGGTGAAGGGACTTAAGGACATTACATCCACCAGCAAGCGTCGCCCCTATAACGACCTGACTGTCTTCGTTAACGACTGTTCACCCAACAGCCATGCAGTTCTTTGGCATGAAGGAGACACATTGAACTTGGGTTTCGGAATGCCGACTTCCTACAAAATGTTACTTTGTGTTTTGTTCTCACAATCGACGTCACTGCATATTAGGCACACCCATGCGTGCGCAGTCCTCCGAAGCAGCAGCCACTCCAAAGTACTTCTACTAATTGTCCCCATGTGAAGCTGGTTATATTGTCTCCTTTATCGACCTCGAAGACGGCAAAGACGTGCTTCACCATGCTTAACTCTCATGTCACGCAATCGTGTTAGTGTCAGGGATTCGTCATTATCCACTAGCCCAGTACGTACAGCGTTGACGATATCTGCTCTGTCCATGCTTTTCCCGCAATCATCAGTGCAGTGCTTGATAGTTGGTCCGCTCGCTCATTTCCCTTTACGCCCGCATGACACGGTGTGTAGATCCAGGTTACGGAAGTTAAGTGCGATTTCCGAATGCTTTCTATCCATTCAGAGCGCATACTGTCTGTTGCTATCTTCTGAAGCATATTCATTGAGTCTGAGACAATTACTGCTTGTGTGGCGGTTTGCTCGGATACCCATGCTAAAGCTCTAGAAGCAGCGGCTATTTCCATGGTCATGCTTGACGTGGTTGTCTGGTAAGCGCCACTGTCCTCATATATTGTTTTCCCCCTTCTTTGCGCTGTGTATGCCCATGCTGACCTTGATCCGCGCTTCACGGATCCATCTGTGTAGATGATGATATCTTCTTGGTCTGAATGCTGATCTATCAGTTCCCTTACCTCTGTGTCTATGGTCGCAGGAATCTGATCCCGACAGTACCTTCCGAGTGTGATGACAACCTTACAGATGCCATGCATGTCTACTGGTGTATTCATCCATTCTTTTCCGTGCCTGATAACGTCTAGGTCACATACCTGCTGGATCAAATCCTCAGCCTTTGCCATCCAAGAGCGGCCTCTTTTGAGACGCGTTCCTTTTGTGTCGTATATAGCTTTGTGCAATGGGTGGTTAAGGTCTGCCGATACCCTCATGTAAGCCTTGACTTGTGCCACTCTGTATCTGCTAGTCATTGTCTGCAAACCCCGGACATTACGCATGGCGTTGCAGGAGGTGTCTATTTTGCAGCCGAGAATGAGTCTCATGGCCTCATTTTGTACTCGGTCCAGTCTTTCTAGCTGGGTTCTTCTGACATTGAGGAGGCCAAGACCATAGTCAATGACGCTAAGCACAAGCCCTTGATAGAGAAGGAAAAGTAGGCGTTGTTCAAAATCCGCTGTTGCTAGCACCTTGAGTGCTGTCAGACCTTTTCTAGCTCTAAGTATGACGTTGTCTACGTAACATTTGTATGACAAGCATCTGTCAAATGTCATGCCCAGGTATTTCATGGTGTCCGTTCTCTCGATGTCCACACCACATATGCTTACGACTGGCATTGGTGTACTGACGATGTGAGATTCTCTGAGATATAAATAGATATGTAGTTTCAAAGAAGATAACAACGAAATATAATTTTTTTTTAATGTACCTTTACAAGGAAAGTAAAAAGACCAAATATTCTGGGATATAACTCCAGCAATAAATAATTTTGTTTTTTTAAATTGCATAATAACCTGTGTCTGTAACATGAAACATTGTAGACATAATGGCAAATAAAAAATGTAACGTGTGCATTGTTCGCCGTTTAGGAGGAGATAACACTTCATTTTTAAGGAACACACGAAATACAGAAAGGGTTTGTGATTTATGTTTCATATGTGTTTATACACACACACACACACACATATATATATATATATATATATATATATATATATATATATATATATATATGTGTGTGTGTGTGTGTGTGTGTGTGTGTGTGTATTGTATACCAGCTATCACCGTCCCAAAATAGGACGCAATTTGTCGTTATTTTCAAGCCCAGCCTGGCTCATGTCAGAGCTCTAAAATAACCCAACCTGCGCGGGGTTTCTGGGACCCATTCCGGGTGATCCTCATCCGAATGCTGGCACTTTGTGTCACCGGGTGTTTATCGCTCGGTGTGATGTCCTGGTGGGGTTGAAAGTCATTGTCATTATTACAGATTACACGGACACGCTAGTACACAAGAATGAACTCTCAGTATGTACTGTTCTGTTTTATGTGTCGTACCGTGTTTCCCCAAAGTTATGCAGTCTTATGTAAATTTTAATTCAAACGAAGTCTTAGAGCATTTTGTTGAGGTGATAGATGAAGTATGTATTCATGTACAACATTCTACATTTATTTTAGTTTATTCATCTGCATTTATTAAAATACAGCAATTTACATTTATTAAAGAATGACAATTTACATTTATTCAAGTGCAGAATTATAAATTTATTCAAAATATAGTTACTTCAGAGTTAATACTATTTATTTACATTTATTTTTACAATAATTAGTGTACAATTAATGAATATGTCCTTGGTGTACCTGAGTCTGGCAGACGATCAGAACTAAGCGTTGTAGTTACGCGAGGGTTTATATTACAATCAACCTGAAATAATCCTTCCAGGATTAATTTCGGTTTCGTATTTTTTTTTCAGGTACACCGTATCACAGCGCTATAAAACATAGGTCTGTCAGACGTCAATCAACAACTGTTGCAACTGGCCACCATTAGTCATTGTAGTAGTAGTCATTCAAACATCAATAAACTGTTCAGACCATCCGGGTTATAGTAGAGAAACAAAGCTTCTTTTTTTTTCAATAAGAACGAACGAACAAAGAAACTGTTTTTAAGTGTTAAGAATTGGGCAAGCAGGCCCGTCTAAGATGTGTGAACAATTAAATCATTTAACGCAGTGGCTCTCAACCTTCTCAATGCCGCGACCCTTTCATACAGTTCCCTCATGTTGTGGCGACCCTTTCATACAGTTCCCTCATGTTGTGGCGACCCTTTCATACAGTTCCCTCATGTTGTGGCGACCCTTTCATACAGTTCCCTCATGTTGTGGCGACCCTTTCATACAGTTCCCTCATGTTGTGGCGACCCTTTCATACAGTTCCCTCATGTTGTGGCGACCCTTTCATACAGTTCCCTCATGTTGTGGCGACCCTTTCATACAGCTCCCTCATGTTGTGGCGACCCTTTCATACAGTTCCCTCATGTTGTGGCGACCCTTTCATACAGTTCCCTCATGTTGTGGCGACCCTTTCATACAGTTCCCTCATGTTGTGGCGACCCTTTCATACAGTTCCCTCATGTTGTGGCGACCCTTTCATACAGTTCCCTCATGTTGTGGCGACCCTTTCATACAGTTCCCTCATGTTGTGGCGACCCTTTCATACAGCTCTCTCATGTTGCGGCGACCCTTTCATACAGTTCCCTCATGTTGTGGCGACCCTTTCATACAGTTCCCTCATGTTGTGGCGACCCTTTCATACAGTTCCCTCATGTTGTGGCGACCCTTTCATACAGTTCCCTCATGTTGTGGCGACCCTTTCATACAGTTCCCTCATGTTGTGGCGACCCTTTCATACAGTTCCCTCATGTTGTGGCGACCCTTTCATACAGTTCCCTCATGTTGTGGCGACCCTTTCATACAGCTCTCTCATGTTGCGGCGACCCTTTCATACAGTTCCCTCATGTTGTGGCGACCCTTTCATACAGTTCCCTCATGTTGTGGCGACCCTTTCATACAGTTCCCTCATGTTGTGGCTACCCTTTCATACAGTTCCCTCATGTTGTGGCGACCTTTCATACAGTTCCCTCATGTTGTGGCGACCCTTTCGTACAGTTCCCTCGTGTTGTGGCGACCCTTCCATACAGTTCCCTCATGTTGTGGCGACCCTTTCATACAGTTCCCTCATGTTGTGGCTACCCTTTCATACAGTTCCCTCATGTTGTGGCGACCCTTTCATACAGTTCCCTCATGTTGTGGCGACCCTTTCATACAGTTCCCTCATGTTGTGGCGACCCTTTCATACAGTTCCCTCATGTTGTGTCTCCCCCCCCCCCCCGCCTCCCCCGAACAGTTATTCTCCTTCATACATTCAATGGAGACGTGTTTTTCCATGGTCTTAGCAACCCCTGTGATAGGGTCGTTTGACCAAAAATAGGGTGGCGACAGGCAGGTTGAGAATCAATGCTTTATCGGCTTGATGTGCCAAGAAATATTTAAATAAATGCTGGGAGAAACCAACATTTTTAATGTCAATAAAACTAACACCAGTTTAACCTGTTGTAACTGTTGTAACTGTTAAAGGAGTGACATTAAAATGTACTAAGAAGTTTAATTACCTAGGCAGTGTTTTCACAGAGGATGGAGTGTTGGGCAGTGTTCTCACAGAGGATGGAGTGTTGGGCAGTGTTCTCACAGAGGATGGAGTGTTGGGCAGTGTTTTCACAGAGGATGGAGTGTTGGGCAGTGTTTTCACAGAGGATGGAGTGTTGGGCAGTGTTCTCACAGAGGATGGAGTGTTGGGCAGTGTTCTCACAGAGGATGGAGTGTTGGGCAGTGTTCTCACAGAGGATGGAGTGTTGGGCAGTGTTCTCACAGAGGATGGAGTGTTGGGCAGTGTTCTCACAGAGGATGGAGTGTTGGGCAGTGTTTTCACAGAGGATGGAGTGTTGGGCAGTGTTTTCACAGAGGATGGAGTGTTGGGCAGTGTTTTCACAGAGGATGGAGTGTTGGGCAGTGTTCTCACAGAGGATGGAGTGTTGGGCAGTGTTCTCACAGAGGATGGAGTGTTGGGCAGTGTTCTCACAGAGGATGGAGTGTTTGGGCAGTGTTCTCACAGAGGATGGAGTGTTGGGCAGTGTTCTCACAGTGGATGGAGTGTTGGGCAGTGTTCTCACAGAGGATGGAGTGTTGGGCAGTGTTCTCACAGAGGATGGAGTGTTGGGCAGTGTTTTCACAGAGGATGGAGTGTTGGGCAGTGTTTTCACAGAGGATGGAGTGTTGGGCAGTGTTCTCACAGAGGATGGAGTGTTGGGCAGTGTTCTCACAGAGGATGGAGTGTTGGGCAGTGTTCTCACAGAGGATGGAGTGTTGGGCAGTGTTCTCACAGAGGATGGAGTGTTGGGCAGTGTTCTCACAGAGGATGGAGTGTTGGGCAGTGTTCTCACAGAGGATGGAGTGTTGGGCAGTGTTTTCACAGAGGATGGAGTGTTGGGCAGTGTTTTCACAGAGGATGGAGTGTTGGGCAGTGTTTTCACAGAGGATGGAGTGTTTGGGCAGTGTTCTCACAGAGGATGGAGTGTTGGGCAGTGTTCTCACAGAGGATGGAGTGTTGGGCAGTGTTCTCACAGAGGATGGAGTGTTGGGCAGTGTTCTCACAGAGGATGGAGTGTTGGGCAGTGTTCTCACAGTGGATGGAGTGTTGGGCAGTGTTCTCACAGAGGATGGAGTGTTGGGCAGTGTTCTCACAGAGGATGGAGTGTTGGGCAGTGTTTTCACAGAGGATGGAGTGTTGGGCAGTGTTCTCACAGAGGATGGAGTGTTGGGCAGTGTTCTCACAGTGGATGGAGTGTTGGGCAGTGTTTTCACAGAGATGGAGTGTTGGGCAGTGTTCTCACAGAGGATGGAGTGTTGGGGCAGTGTTTTCACAGAGGATGGAGTGTTGGGCAGTGTTCTCACAGAGGATGGAGTGTTGGGCAGTGTTTTCACAGAGGATGGAGTGTTGGGCAGTGTTCTCACAGAGGATGGAGTGTTGGGCAGTGTTTTCACAGAGGATGGAGTGTTGGGCAGTGTTCTCACAGAGGATGGAGTGTTGGGCAGTGTTCTCACAGAGGATGGAGTGTTGGGCAGTGAAATAGAACACCGAGTACAGAAAACCAGCAACATAAAATACCAAATAGCGCCACTTTTGAGGCATCAAAACATCAGCATGCACGCGCAAACGCAGCTGATGAATGCACTGTTGGTACCAACTTTGTGCTACCAGTGCCAAACATGCACAGTCCTAGAAAAACATAGGAGCGCAGTTACTGCACGGCAGATGAGACATGTTAGAAATGCGGCGGTGAAAATAACAAGAGACAAAATCACAAATAGAGGGTTAAGGACAATAGTAGGCAGAGACCCAGTCAATGATTTTATACACTATCAAAGACTCAAATGGTTTGCTCATCTGGTCAGAATGGAACACAGTAAGTCAGCAGCTAGAGCATACTACGTAAGAACAACAGGCTACAAGGCAAGAGGCTGACTAAGAAAGATATGGGCGGAGGGTGTAAAAGAGACACTACAGAAACGTAGTATGACTTTAACAGAACCTACGAAGCTACTAGCACAAGACATGAAACTACATCCTAACTAATCTCTGTGTCGCTTGATAGCACAAGACATGAAACTACATCCTAACTAATCTCTGTGTCGCTTTTTAGCACAAGACATGAAACTACACCCAACTACTATCTGTGTCGCTTTTTAGCACAAGACATGAAACTACATCCTAACTAATCTCTGTGTCGCTTGATAGCACAAGACATGAAACTACATCCTAACTAATCTCTGTGTCGCTTTTTAGCACAAGACATGAAACTACACCCAACTACTATCTGTGTCGCTTTTTAGCACAAGACATGAAACTACACCCTAACTAATCTCTGTGTCGCTTTTTAGCACAAGAAATGAAACTACATCCTAACTAATCTCTGTGTCGCTTGATAGCACAAGACATGAAACTATACCCAACTACTATCTGTGTGCCTTTATAGCACAAGACATGAAACTACACCCAACGACTCTGTGTCACTTGATAGCACAAGACATGAAACTACATCCAACTATTCTCTGTGTGCCTTTATAGCACAAGACATGAAACTACACCCAACGACTCTGTGTCACTTGATAGCACAAGACATGAAACTACATCCTAACTAATCTCTGTGTCGCTTGATAGCACAAGACATGAAACTACATCCAACTACTCTCTGTGTGCCTTTATAGCACAAGACATGAAACTACATCCAACTATAGCACAAGCAGTTGGATTATTTGTTTTAAATAGAAGATTTTCCTTTTGCATGATCATCATTATCATCATAAACCACTTTTGCCGTTAAGTTCGTGGGGAGTAATAATTTACGATCCAGTGCACGCTGTCTGCCATTGGCTATTGTCATGCCGTGAAGGCATAGAGTGTCTTTAATTTGACGATCCATTTTTTTCGCGGCCGTCCTCTTGATCTTGTAGCTGATCTTCTGAATTGTAGTGCTTTTGGTGGTATCTGATTTCGCTGCATTTTAAGATGGCCAAACCACTTGATCTGCTGTTTCTTGATGAATCTAGTACAAAGAGTCTGTCTGACCGTGTCAATAATCACTCCATCTCGGCTGGTTAGGTTAGCGGTGTTTCTCATGCATCTCATCTCGTGAGTGCTAACTTTGCCTACACTGGCTCTAGGTAGTGTCCATGTTTGGCACTGGTAGCTTAATACTAAACAATATTTACAAAAACAAAAAAATATTTTTTTTTGTAAATAAAAATAATTCAAAACAAATTGGTGGGCCCTCTCCACAATGAAGGTCTGCTACAGTTGGCTGACTGATGTCTTTGGCAATAGTACGGGATGAAAGTGTAATCTCTTCCAAGGTGCGATTCTCATACCAGTGTCCGAAACCACAAGTATATTTTTTTTTTTAAAGTAAAGCGTCTGCCGCGTCAATTTAATACTGTTTCAAGAGTCATGAAACTGTTTAATGCATTCACTAACAAAGAAGTATAGACCATATTTTTTAAAATCAACACATTTCGCAAATAAATCATCTAGTCGTTTATTTGGCACATGTCGAGCACATATTATGGGATAATTTCACTGCAAAATGCGAAAAATGCATTGCACAATAGGTTAATATTTCTTGTATTGTATTCTTTGTGGAATTTGAAACAGTTCATAGTAAAATGGAAACAGGTGGAAACACTTTATTATAGAATGAGAAACGTGCGCGTTCTGGGACCTCTTTGTGCACAAAACAAGAACAGACCCACTTCCTCCCCAACAAGCATGTCGTAGGAGTCGACTAATTAAGATGCATCTGGACGAGCGGCACGGAACAACCAGCTGCACTCAAGTGGTCCAGTAAAGCAGGCAAGACTCAGGCCCTGGCACAAAACCGTTGGCCAAACAGACGAAGGGCCAGGACTTTCCACTGGAGCTTACAGCAGGTAAACAAAGAAGAAGACGAAGAATGGGAAACTTTCATTGTAGATCGGGAAAAGTTCAAAATACAGTGGGAAAACATTCATTGTACATTGGGAAGCATTCTTTATAGACTGGGAAATTTTCAGTGTAGAATGGGGTCACGTTTAGTGTAGATGGGGTCACGTTTAGTGTAGATGGGGTCACGTTTAGTGTAGAATGGGGTCAGGTTTAATGTAGAGTGGGGTCACGTTTAGTGTAGATGGGGTCACGTTTAGTGTAGATGGGAAACTATTGCCTTGCATTTAAAAGATAAGTAAAGGTGCTTGGTGAGGTGAGAGGTAACAAGGCAAATTAACAAAGAAGATATTTTTGTTTTCACTGCTGTTGCAGCTGTTATAATTAATGGTTTACATTATTGTTGATAAATCTGTTGTTGGTGACGTTGTTATTATAATAATTATCAATAAGGCCATTGTTTATTTTCTTTGTTAATAAAGCTATTATTCTTTTTCTTTCTTTTTTGTCATTACTGCTGTTGTATATTCTTTTTGTGACTGAAGTTGTTGTTAGTCTTATTATCAATAATACTCTTGTATATTCTTGTTACTGAAATTGTTGCTGTTGGTCTTATTATCAACAATACTGATGTATATTCTTGTTGTCACTAAAGTTGTTGTTGCTCTTATTATCAATAATACTGTTGTTTATTTTTTGTTACTGTGTTGTTGTTGCTGTGTTGTTACAGTCACTGTTGTATTTTTGTTGTTAATGTTGTTGTATGTTTTTTGTGTATACTGTTGTTGTTGTATAATTTTGTTGTTACTTCTTCTTCTTCTTCACTTCCTCTTTTACCGCTGTGTGTGTCGAGGGAGATATAAGGTTCTGTTTCTAGCTCTTCTGGCCGCCTGGACCATAGGCACATCGTGATGTTGTAGAGTTTCTCTGATGTTATCCTTCCATCTTGTTCTTGGTCTACCTTGTGCTCTACGTCCTTCTTCTCTTTCCATGTATGCTTTGTATGGTATGGTGTCACAAGGCATTCTCTCTAAGTTGGCAAACCATTTCATTTGCTGTCTTTGTATGTAATCCAGAATTGGTTCTGTGCCGACTTTTCTCTTATGATCTCCTTCCTGATCTTGTCTCTTATGGTCACTCCTACAGCCCTTCTCAGACATCTCATTTCCGTGGTTACTAATTTTCTTTTATGGTTTGTTGTGAGTGACCATGTCTGGCACTGGTAGCACAGAGTTAGAATAAATATGCTTTTAATAAGATGTCTTTTTGTGCTGATTGGGATTGTCTTATGCTGTAAGAGGGGGGCTAGCTGTCCCAATACTTGGTTTGCTTTACTGCATCTAATGTTAATTTGTGTATCAAATTTCCCATCTTTGGTAAATGTAGTTCCCAGATATTTAAACTCAGATGCCTGTTTAATGCCTTTGCACTCTATTGCTATGTTTAGATCTGTCTTCTTTTTTCTTATTGACATTACTTCTGTCTATTCAGTGTTGATTCTCATATTATTTGTTTCACATTCTTCATTCATGGATGTTAGATGTTGTTGTAATTTCATGGCTGTATCTGCTATCAAGGCCTGGTCATCTGCAAAGAGTATTTCGTTGATCTTACTAATATTTTCATTCATGGGCTTGGTATTCTTGCATATACTGTCGATGTAGGCGATAAACAGCAGTGGTGATAAGACACACTCCTGTCTTACTCCAGATGTTACTGTGAATGGATGAGATGTTCCCTGATTTATTCTAACTACACTTCTACAATCCCTGTATAAACTTTTGCACACTTCGATGAGGTGTTCGCTTACTCCATTACTTTCCATAATAATTGTCTGTCGACTCTGTCAAATGCCTTCTCCTGGTCTACGAATGCCACAAATAAGTTCTTATTGTATTCAATGTTCTTTTCTATTAACTGTTAAAGTGTGAAGATTGCATCTGTGCAGCTTCTATTTCTCCTAAATCCTATCTGTTCTTCTGCCAGCTGTGGTTTTATCACTGGTCTCAGTCTTGTTTCTATTATCTTGGCATACATTTTACTAACATGGCTTAAAAGAGATTTGCCTCGGTATTGACCGCATTTTCGTTTGCTTCCTTTGTTCTTCCACAATGGTATAACTATTGCATGTTGCCAATCAATAGGGGCAGTTTGTTATACCCATGCTGCATTAAATATTCTGTGAAGCCATCTGATGCTGCTTTCACCTGTTGTTTGAATTATTTCTGGTGGTAATCTATCAGCTCCTGTTGCTTTATATTTGGGAGACTGCTTAATGACTTTTTCTATTTCATCCCTTAGTATGTGTGGTTCTAACACTGTTGCTCTGTGCTCTTCAGTTGTTCTTTCCTGATGATTTCCTAGAGGATTAAAGAGCTCATTGAAGCATTCCCTCCATCTTTCTGCTATCTCGGGTGGATCTATCAATGGCCTTCCTGTCTTATCATTTATTTCAGTGGGGTTATAGCTCTCTTTTCCGCATATTTTTAACTACTTTGAAAAATTTTCTGCTGGCTGTTTTCTAATTTTCTGCTAATGAGTCACCGAAACGTTCCCAGGATGCTTGTTTTGCTTTCTGGACACTCCTGTTGGTTTCTCTCCTTTGCAGTCTATAGTTTATGTAATCTTCTTCTTTCTTTGATTTTATCCACTGTTTATATAAGTCCTTTTTCTTATTAATTGCGTCGTTTACTTCTTTGCACCACCAAGGTGAATATTTGTTATTTCCCCGTCTGTTTCCACTCTTCCGTTCTCCGCCTAATTCTTCTGCAATACTAAGCATAGTGTTTTTATATTTAATCCATTCTTCCTCAATATTGCCTACTACATGTGGAAGTTGTTTGTATGATGTCTCTATTTTCTGCTGTAAATGTTCTTTTACTCCTTCCTGTTTCAGATTTGCTATCTTTATGAGATCCTTGTTTTTTGGTTAATTTCTTTCTGTGTTTCTTTAATGTAAGATGTTTTGCTGTTAACACAACTATTTTATGGTCAGTGTCACATAGACTATTAGGGATTGCTCCTGAATCAAGAATTATCCTTCTTCCTTGAACTCTGGTAAGTATAAAGTCAATCTGGCTCTTGATGGAGATATCATTCCATTTGTACCAAGTGTAAAGTTGTGAATCTCTATGTGTTCGTAATAAAAAGATTATGCTGGCTGCATAGATCCAATATTTTTTTACCATTTCCATTTCTATCACTGTTCTTAGCTGCATGTGGACCTAAAAACTGTTCGTATTCTCTTCTGTTATTTCCTACGCTCCTGTTGAAGTCACCCATTACATATAGTATGCTGCTTCCTTCAACTTTCTCTATCTCATCAGACAAATCGTCAAAGAATTCATCTTTCTGCTCTTCTGTATAATTATCATTGCATGGTGCATATAACTGTATATAGTTTTCAGCTTGTTCTCCTCTTTTAATTTTCAAAGTAATAATTCTATCTGAGTGATAATGTATGTCTGATATGTAGTTAGATATGTCTGGATGCACCAGGAAACCCACTCCATTCTTCGATGTTCCTCCTCCTGCATGTGTTAGTAAGTAGCCTCTGTGTATTTTCTTGTTACTATTTCCCTTGCGTCTTATGTCATCTGGCCCCATTAACTTGATTTTCCTTTTTTCCATCATTTCAATAATCTCTTCTGCTTTATTTCCCAGACCAGCGGTGTTAAGTGTTGCAATCTTGTATTTCGCTTTTCTGTCTCGTAGTCCCTTAACATTGCCATGGTCAGATACCGTTTGATCAGTCCGTTTATATCTCATTGTGTTTTCTGTAGCGATAATAAATCCATTGCCGGCTTGCTAGGCCTGTCGCAACTTCACCAGAGCCCTGTTGGCCAGGAGGACGTTTCGGGGTGACCCAGGGTGGCCTTCATGGCTACCGTAGCGGTCCCATGGCACGAGGCCACACCATACTTCGCCCACAACTAGCAATCCCCTACTTTGTTCTGTTACCACCTCTCACGACGAGGACCTGGGGTTGGACTTTGAAAGGCTTTGTTGTTACTGATGTTATTAATGTTACTGTTGCTGTTGTTGTAATTAACATTGTTGTATATTTATTTGTGTTACTGATAACGATGCTGTTTGTCATATTGTCCAGACTGTTGTTGAATATTTTTGTTGTTACAGATGTCGCCCTTGTCAGTCTTATTTTCGTTGATGTTGCTGTATGTTTTTTTCCTGTTGTTTTT
>CAJHNH020000141.1:281712-284212 GCA_905116865.2 Candidula unifasciata
GTATGTATGTATGTATGTCTGTCTGTATGTCTGTCTGTCTGTATGTCTGTCTGTATGTCTGTATGTATGTATGTCTGTCTGTCTGTATGTATGTATGTCTGTATGTTGTAGGTCTGTCTGTATGTCTGTATGTCTGTATGTCTGGTATGTATGTATGTCTGTCTGTTGTCTGGTATGTATGTATGTCTGTCATAGGTATGTCTGTCTGTCTGTATGTATGTCTGTATGTATGTATGTATGTATGTATGTCTGTTGTCTGTCTGTCTGTCTGTCTTGTACTGTCTAGTCTGTTGTCATTGTCTGTAAGTGTATGTATGTATGTATGTCTGTATGTCTGTATTTCGTGTTATGTCTGTCTGTCTGTCTGTATGTACTGTATGTATGTCTGTATGTCTGTCTGTTGTGTCATGTATGTCATGTCTGTATGTGTGTCTGTCTGTATGTATGTATGTATGTTGCTCTGTCTGTATGTTGTCTGTCTGTCTGTATGTATGTCTGTTATGTCTGTCATATGTATGTCTGTATGTCTGTCTGTAATGTATCTGTATGTCTGGTATGTCTGTCTGTCTGTATGTATGTATGTCTGTCCTGTCTGTAATGTCTGTATGTCTGTACTGATCTGTATGTCTGTCTGTCTGTCCTGTGTGTCTGTCTGTCTGTATGTCTGTCTGTTCTGTATGTCTGTCTGTATGTATGTCTGTAATGTCTGTCTGTCTGTATGTCTGTCTGTCTGTCTGTCTGTCTGTCATGTCTGTCCTGTCTGTCTGTCTTCTGTCTGTCTGTCTGTCTGTCTGTCTGTCTTCTGTACTGTCTGTCTGTGATGTCCTGTCTGTCTGTCTGTCGGTCTGTATGTCTGTCTGTCGGTCTGTCTGTGTCTGTATCTGTATGTTGTGTATGTCTGTATGTCTGTATGTCGGTATGGTGTATGTTCTGTCTGATCTGTCTTGTGTGTCTGTATGTCTTATCTGTCTGTAATGTCTGTCTGTCATGTACGGTCTGTCCTGTCTGTGTATGTGTGTGTGTGTGTGTGTCTGTCTGGTGTGTACTGGTCTGTCTGTCTGTCTGTCTGTATGTCTGTTGTGCTGTCTGTATGTGTGTCTGTCTGTCTGTCTGCCCTGTGTGTCTGTTTGCGTAACGTCTGTCTGAGATGATACTGTCTGCTCGCCTGCCCGTCTGTATGTAGTGTATGTCTGTATGTAGTGTATGTCTTATGTCATGTCCTGTGTGTTGTCTGTCCGTCTGTATGTCATGTATGCCTGTCTGTTGTCTGTTTGTAATGTCTGTATTCATGGTATGTATGTGTGTAGTCTGTATGTCTGTATGTATGTATCTGTCGTGTCTGTCTGCATGTCTGTCTGTCTGTGTGTCTGTCTTCTGGTCTGTCTTCTTGTATGTCTGTGGTGTCTGTCTGTCCTGTCTGTCTGTGTGTTTGTATGTATGTCCTGTCTGTCCTGTACTGTTAGTCTTCTGTACTGTCTGTCCTGTCGAGTCTGTCTGTCCTAGTATGTCCTGTCCTGTCTGTACTGTCGTGTCTGTCTGTCTGTCCTGTATGTCTGTCTGTATGTACTGTCTGTCTGTCTGTATGTATTGTTCTGTCTGTCTGTATGTATGGTATGTCTATTCTGTCTGTCTGTCTTGTCCGATCTGTACGTCTGTCTTCCTGTCTGTCTGTCTGTCCTGTCTGTCTGTCTGTCTGGTCTGTCTGTATGTTGTAATGTATGCTTATGATCTGTCATGTCAGTATGTCGGTCGTGTCTGATATGTCTGTCTGTAATGTATAGTCCTGTATTGTATGTATGTCTGTATGTCTGTCATGTCTGTATGTATGTCTGTCTTTCTTGTTAGTGTTTGTCATATCGGTACTTAATGCTCTGATCGTGTCTGTTCTGTCTGTCTGTCTGTCTGTCCTGTCTGTCTGTTACTGTAATGTCTTTCTGTATGTCTGTCTGATCTGTCTGTACTGTATGTCATGTCTGTATGTCGCGTCTGGTCTGTCTGTCTGATATGTCTGTTTCGTTCTCTGTGTTGTCATGTGTTATGTCTGTCTGGTCTGTCTGATCTGTCTTGTGTCGTGTATTGTGGTGTCTAGTATGGTCTATCTGTATGTCTGTGTTCCTGTATGATGTGTTTGTGTGTCTGTCTGGTCTAGTTCTGTCTGTCTGTATGTCTGTCCTGTCTGTCTGTATGTCTGTTTGTCTGTCTGTATGTATGTCGGTCTGTCTGTCTGTTATGTATGTATGTCTGTCTTCTGTCTGTCTGTATGTGTCTGTCTTCCTGTCTGTCGTGCTCTGTCTGTCTGTCTGTCTGTCTGTCCTGTCTGTATGTCTGTCTGTGTGTCTGTCTGTCTCTGTCTGTCATGTCTGTATGTCTGTCTGTGTGGTATGTAGCTGTCTGTCTTGTCTGTATGGTACCTGTCTGTATGTATGTATGTAATGTATGGTATGTATGTGTTTGTATAGTATGTATGTATGTATGTATTGTATGTCTGTAATGTATGTAT
>CAJHNH020000141.1:289212-299212 GCA_905116865.2 Candidula unifasciata
AAAAAATTGATATTTGCCAACTCTCCCGTCTCTTGCACCGTGGTTTCTCTTATGTCCTTTGCCCATCTTCTTGCGTGTCCCTCGCTGTCCTTCTTTCTGGGTACCATGCCTTCTGCTTCTTTCCAATACACCGTGACACTCCACACGCCCAAATTATTTCAGTTTCCAAGACAAGATGCTCTGTACCAGGCAATCGTCCTCGCTGTTCAGATCTTTTATAATACCTGTATTTTTTTTCTTGGTATTCTGGGAACTTTTCTCTAGCCATTTAGCCCAGAAACTTATATTTTCTTTCTTAACCCTTTTAGTACCAAGAAACTCATCTTACGTTGATTGATTTCACTACACATGGAACATATTTCTTCACTGTCTCTATCCCTTTGATCTGTTATGTTAACACCCTTTTCCCTGATGTTACTTAAACACCTTTTCTCCCAAAGATGTATTTTTCCGCTCTATGGGACTGAAAACTGGTTGCTCTGGGATACACACACTTGAGCATAGATAGCTTGGAATTCAACACTATCTGGCACTTCAACAGTTAACTATCATTGTCCATATAAATGATTATAAAATAAATTAAAACTGATGTGTGAAAGATGTGTAGACGGATAAGCTCAACATAAGTCATGCCCGCTTGTCAAATTTGTTAAAATAAAGTTCATTTGTTCGTTCGTTCGTTCGTTTATTCGTTCGTTACTTCTTTGTTCTACCATCACCTATGTAAATGACCAAGCCCAAACGTGCCAGATTGTTCAGGGCGACAGAATAATATTATTTTCGTCAACGAGCAATCAGCCCCACGTACAAACACAAAAATGCAAATTGACAAATGTGGTCATGGATGTTCACTGGAGCGTGCCGTGTGAAACGGTTTTATCACTATCAGTTTTAAACTGGGGGTGATTAAAATATCGGTTTCATCTGCGAGACCAATTTTTTCCTCTTTCACGGATGAATTCATTTGGAAATTGTTGGATTTTGTTGCGGTTTTTCCCTATTCTTATATTTTTCAGGTGAATTATGCGAATTATTTTGTTCTTTCTCGGAAAAGAGACGCTTGAAATGAGTTTTATGTGATTTATCTGAAAGTTTGAGGCATAACTTTGAATTCAGTTATGAGTTGGGTTAACTTTATGGCACTCCGGACACGTCCGTGTGTGCTCAGATTTCCCCATCAGTGTCCTGCGGTTAATAGTGTCATTCTTATTCTAGTTGATAAGGTTTGCGGTACGATTAGTGTGGCTTTTATGCCCAGCCGCGCCGATACTTAATTTTCATTCTTGCATTCTTAGCAGCATTGTTGACGCCCTGCTTTCAAATTCCTTTGATAGTTCTATCTCTTTGACGGCCTTATCACTGTAGGCTCGATTCATAAACGCCAAATCTATCAACTCTTTTATAGCCAACAACACCAGCATCCTCTGGGGCAAAATTAAATTTAACTTAACTCGCGATGGAGTTTCGGAAGTACTCAGTCCACCGTCTGCATACAGAGCTTGCCTGGAGCCACTGGATTGTGTTCATGCAATCACTCAGCACACAAACACGCACACACGCACACAGACACACACACACACACTCAACTTACACACACGAGGGAATAGTAATTGATTCCAGCCACATGAAAGCTAGTGTATCCTCACCGCAGTCACCTCACTGGTCAGGCTGCTCCTGGTCATAGAGAAGGCACCGCTGGATTGCTGGACTGTTCTGCGTGCAGAGAGCGTGATGAATGTCCGTGCCCTCATGTCCCCTGTCTCTCTGTCTTCATTTTGTTAGTACCACGCGATGCAATTCATAATCTGTGCTTGACTTTCTCTACACTAGTAATCTCCAACCTAGAAAGGGGGTGGTGTGGGGTCAAAAGTGGGTAAGGGGGTGGGGGCGGCGTTAAGCAATTGTGAAACTGAGTGCATTTATAATTGTAATGATCCGGGTTTTCAGCTTTAACGGTAATGAAAACAACTGCTAGTAATCTTCTATGTGCCTTCTCCAGCATCAGACCCAGATCCAGACCCAGACCCAGGCCCAGACCCAGAACCAGACCCAGACCCAGTTTCAGCATCAGACCCAGACCCAGACCCAGTTTCAGCATCAGACCCAGACCCAGACCCAGACCCAGACCCAGTTTCAGCATCAGACCCAGAACCAGAACCAGAACCAGCATCAGACCCAGTTCCAGCATCAGACCCAGACTCAGACCCAGTTCCAGCATCAGACCCAGACCAAGACCCAGTTCCAGCATCAGACCCAGACCCAGACCTAGACCCAACCCAGACACTAACCACAAGTCCTAATATGAACCAAAAAACAGCTGGAACTATGATTACCACATTGAACATCTGTTTATTTCACTTAACATAAAATCAGCGTGGTTCACAAATAACAACACTAACACCAACCAACGTGCTCGTCAAGAATCTAAAGTGCTAATCATCTCTAGCTAACAAGGAAATATGATAATGACACAATACGCTCAGCGAGATTACCTCGACAATGGCAAAAACCGAAGCATATTTAACATGTACTTAAAGCTTCAATATACCACAGACCAATAAATCACTTGTAGCGACCTGCCATCCTAGCGACAATACACCCTGACATATTACACAACTACTGGAGACCATTTCAGGGCTAACTATGGAAACAAACCACCGCCGCGAAATCAGTAAGACAACCGGCTTTTCCCTGCAGTCGCCCATACCCATGCTGGCTACCCCAAAGTGCAGAGCCACAACAGCTGGGTAGATCTCCTACAGGGTCCGTACCGAAGTCAAAAAGACCCAAATAGCGAGCGAGCTGGCCTTTTTATACACAGTGGCTAGACTTTTCCGCTTTCGTAAACTAGACTAAATGAAGGTATCGGCCAAACAAACCAAAATCAACAATCTGCTCAACAGCAGTCTTTGGCTTTTTCGAGCCTATCACACTTTTACTCAAGGGCTGCCACATGAGAAAAGTATGGTGACAAATGATTTACAGTGATAAATATGTTCGTTTCGGAATACATCTGTTGAAAGGTGTATCACAGAAAACGGAATAGAAAAGGACAGGCAGTACACACACACACACACACACACATACACACACACACATACACACATATATGTATGGTGAAGTTTCCTTTCGGAAACAATTGTTGTCATATATATATATATATATATATATATATATATAATATATATATATATATATATATATATAGATATATATATATATATATATATATATATATATAGTGTTTGTGTGTGTGTGTGTGTTTTCGTTAGACCTGAGACATACCTGCTAATAATGACATAAAGTAATTTAGCGCAACATGAAATAATAAGTAAAGTACTGATTTGCCTGTTTGAACATTTGCTGTAATATAAAACGAATTTTGGTCAGCCTTTCCGCCAGCACAACCGCATAAGCACTCTACCTAAAACTAAAGCACCCAAGACTCGACTTATTCAACCAAATCCGCTTGACTAAACATTTTAACCTTCTATTTATTTTTTTTAAAGGAAAGATCTGGCAAAAACAGTTAACCGGTTTCTGCAAAGGTCATTTAGTTCAGGAGATTAAAAATAAATTATACCCAGTCATCGATTCCCAAACAAGCAAGTGTGTAGTCAAGCACGAATTTGGATACATCCAGGCGCTGTTAACGTGTAGTCAAGTAAATGAGGTGTAAGAGGAAGCGTGCAGGAAGAGGATAACACTACACGTGGATGGATAACATCAATAAGTGGGCTGGAAGAAGCTTATATGAATGTAGACTCCGTTATTTCGAGGCTGATATCCAGGATTCTCTTGTGGTTGTGTTGCTTGTCGATGACTTGTTGAAACGTTCGACAGATTCTGTGATTGTTTATTTTGTGCTTCTTCTTTCCTCATATCACTGATTTCAGGCTGTTTGTAGCTAACTATCATGGTTATCTGTGTTTTATGTTACGCTTATCTGGTGGCTTTGGTGTCTTTTGCCAGGCTTTTTCTACACCATTTATTCATCTCCTGTGTGGTCTTTCCCTCATCTCCCTCCTAAATGTTTAGACTGGCTGCATTCTCACAGATGGGTCAGTAGCGTTGCCAGTCCGAAGTCCGCAAGAGTGTTTGCTTTACTTTATTCCTTTATGTGTAGTAGCTGTTGATTACAGCACTGCCGGCTTGCTAGGCCTGAAGCCAGACGGGGCATGAAAACATTGACTTTGCTGGTGCTCTTTTATTTTCATTTTTTCCCTCCAATTTTTTTTTAATATGACAAATGAAGTTAAAGACGAGGGGTTCGGCTTCACAGCCACGGGTTATCCCATGTGGCTCAGTCTCTCCTAGCCACCTGTTGAAAGTGTTGTAGAAAGCACAAATTCCGTAGTTTCATGGAAAATGCCCAGTGATTTATGTGAAAGTTGCATTCCTATACTGAGCGAGGCGTTTGTAAAACAGCTCTGACTTATTGAACTCCAGAAAACCACTGACCCCTCCTCCCCCTCCCCAACCACTAGCCCTCACGTCCACCTGACTACCCACCGGTCATCTCTTGTCTTTTGAGTTTGTTTCTTTATACGAGCTCCACTGTTGCTGCTGCCGCAGTTCTTTCTTCTTTTTCTTCTGCTTCTTTTTTTCTTCTTCTTCTCCTCCTCTTTCTCCTCCTGCTCCTCCTCTTCCTTCTTCTTCTGGTCCAGCTCCTCCTCCTCCTAATCATCATCGTTTTCTTCGTCTTCTTTTCCTCCTCCTCCTCATCATCATCATCATCATCTTCTACTTTTTATCTTTTTCTTCTTCTTCTTCTTCTTCTTCTTCTTCTTCTTCTTCTTCTTCTTCTTCTTCTTCTTCTTCTTCTTCTTCTTCTTCTTCTTCTTCTTCTTCTTCTTCTTCTTCTTCTTCTTCTTCTTCTTCTTCTTCTCTTTTCGCTTCAGGTATCTAGATATACAGTGTTACTTCTTTCTCATCTATCACATCGTTGTGTTGCAGTTTCTTTATGAACCTTTAACCTTTTCATTTCTTCCTTTTTCTTTGGAAAAGGGGGGGGGGGCGAAGGAGGATCGTGGTGGTTCTTTCTGAGCATCTTTTACTAATTTTTAATAACTATTATAGTGTGGAATAAATATATTCTTTGTCTCACCCAACAACAACAACAACACTCTAATTATTTTTAAAAACCGGAAGCAAAATCAGGGTAAACATGTTCTACTTGCATCGTGAAACTTCGCCGCACACACTCACATTTCAGTTCACATCCAGAAGCTTAGTTGCCATTACTCAAATGAGATGCATGATTGAATTTGCTTATAAATTCTCAGGGCTCCGACCCAGCTGCAAATTACAAAGCTGCTTTAACCTTCGATCCATAACTGTCACGCACTGAATGACCTGGCGACTAAATATAGAAGAGAAATCAGCGCCAAAGATATTAAAAAGGCGTATTATTATTATTATAATGGACATTGGTTTTAAGGAGCTTTTGGTTTTCTGTACAAACAGATTAGTGGTTATTAGGAAAAAGTGGCTTTAGTCTTGTTTCCAATTCTTTGTGTTAGTTTTTGAATGTAAAATATTTTAGATTTGAATGATTACTGTATGACTGGTCTTTCTTTCTTTCTTTCTTTCTTTCTTTCTTTCTTTCTTTCTTTCTTTCTTTCTTTCTTTCTTTCTTTCTTTCTTTCTTTCTTTCTTTCTTTCTTTCTTTCTTTCTTTCTTTCTTTCTTTTTCTTTCTTTCTTTCTTTCTTTCTTTCTTTCTTTTTTCTTTCTTTCTTTTCTTTCTTTTTTCTTTCTTTCTTTCTTTCTTTCTTTCTTTCTTTTTCTTTCTTTCTTTTCTTCTTTTCTTTCTTTCTTTCTTTTCTTTCTTTCTTTCTTTCTTTCTTTCTTTCTTTCTTTTTTCTTTCTTTCTTTCTTTCTTTCTTTCTTCTTTTTCTTTCTTTCTTTCTTTCTTTTTTCTTTCTTTCTTTCTTTCTTTCTTCTTTCTTTCTTGTCTTTCTTTCTTTCTTTCTTTCTTTCTTTCTTTCTTTCTTTCTTTTTTTTCTTTCTTTCTTTTCTTTCTTTCTTTCTCTTTCTTCTTTCTCTTTCTTTTCTTTCTTTCTTTCTTCTTTTTCTTTCTTTCTTTTCTTTCTTTCTTTCTTTTCTTTCTTTCTTTCTTTCTTTCTTCCTTTCTTTGTTTCTTTCTTTCTTTCTTTCTTTCTTTTTCTTTCTTCTTCCTTCTTTCATTTGTGGCTTGCTTTTTATCTTTCTTTCTTCAAAGCAATATCAAACTAGTGGACGTAAACCACAACCAGCCTACAATGTGTGGTTTGTTTGCAACATCGGTTAAAGGGCACGCACCAAAATTATTGAAAGAGGTCATAAAACCCACATTTTGAGAACTCTGTAGATTTAAAGAGATTTTCTGTTTTTGGTTTTCTTTTTTTGAAATATAACACCCGACTGGAAAAATACAAATTATTCTGAGCCGCCTCACAAACACTGGCTTGTTCAGGCAGCCTATGTCTCATAGTCCCCCCTCCCCCCCCCCTCCCCCCGCCTCAGTTTCCCTTATATTTCAGTACTATTTATGGTTTATCGTCATCACCATCATCCGTCAGTTTCCACTTGTGACCTAAAGCGTCGTCAGGTGTAACATTGTGCGATCCATTGCTTGATTGGCAGAAATGGCTACTGTCATACTGTGTCGATGCAGAAGCTCCTTGATGTCATCAGTCCATGTTCTCCTGGGGTGACCTCTTACTTTGACACTAGATCTGTTCATGTCTAGTGTTCTTGTTAAATTCTGACTAAATGACCAAACCATTTGAACTTCTGTTTCCTCAATGAATTTGCTGCAAGATGTTGTTCCTACAGTCTGTCTGATAATATTATTTCTAACTTTGTCTTAGATGGTTAAGTTTTCACATTAGATCTTTTCTGATGCATCTCATTTTACAAGCCTCAATGTTACCTCAGTTAGTCTTAGGACATGTCTAATACCGTGACTGGTAGCACAGTGTTCGTATCAATCTTCTGTTCATAATCTGTTTTATGTCGCTTTTACTCGTGTTTGGATGTCTTTAAAACGATGTCAGTTGCTATATAAGTCCACTGGCTCGTTGGCACTTATTGTTGGTATGAATCTGCTGTTTATAATCTGTTTTATGTCGATTTGTTCGTGTTTGGATGTCTTTAAAACGATGTCAGTGGCTATATAAGTCCACTGGCTCGTTGGCACGTATTGTTGGTATCAATCTGCTGTTTATAATCTGTTTTATGTCGCTTTTACTCGTGTTTGGATGTCTTTAAAACGATGTCAGTTGCTATATAAGTCCACTGGCTCGTTGGCACTTATTGTTGGTATGAATCTGCTGTTTATAATTTGTTTTATGTCGATTTGTTCGTGTTTGGATGTCTTTAAAACGATGTCAGTGGCTATATAAGTCCACTGGCTCGTTGGCACGTATTGTTGGTATCAATCATCTGTTTATAATCTGTTTTATGTCGCTTTTACTCGTGTTTGGATGTCTTTAAAATGATGTCAGTTGCTATATAAGTCCACTGGCTCGTTGGCACATATTGTTGGTATGAATCTGCTGTTTATAATCTGTTTTATGTTGCTTTTACTCGTGTTTGGATGTCTTTAAAACGATGTCAGTTGCTATATAAGTCCACTGGCTCGTTGGCACGTATTGTTGGTATCAATCTGCTGTTTATAATCTGTTTTATGTCGCTTTTACTCGTGTTTGGATGTCTTTAAAACGATGTCAGTTGCTATATAAGTCCACTGGCTCGTTGGCACGTATTGTTGGTATGAATCTGCTGTTTATAATCTGTTTTATGTCGCTTTGTTCGTGTTTGGATGTCTTTAAAATGATGTCAGTTGCTATATAAGTCTACTGGCTCGTTGACATTCTGTTTCTTTTTGCCCATCTCCCGTCGTCTGAGATTAAACTTTCTAGATATTAAATTCTGTGACTTGCTTCAGACATGTAGCATACAGCCCAGACTGTAGCGGACCGTGAATCAATCTACGTTTAGACGTGTATTTATCAATGGTCCGAGAGAAATCCACATAGCACATAAAAAATACCACAAACATAACGTTAGTAATAAGCACAAGTATCATATAGGCTGTATATTTAATGACTGTAGACTTTTTGAAATCAATTATTTGTGCACTGTAATTAAATTTATGTATTACGTCATGTTTCAAGTCCTAAATAACCGTTAATTTAGAATATCACTGCTATATAACGGTGTTTTAGTTATTAATCCATATTGATGTTAGCTGTTTAAGACAGAATATTTCTTTCTGGTCAAGCGCGCGTTCGTTTACTGTGGCAGGTATTCGAATATGATTGTTCAACAATTTATGGTGTCATTTCCCGATACTCAAGTGCCTCATCCTTATATTGTTGGCAATTGAACCAGTGGAATCGATTGTGAAGAGAGCTGTCAAGTGGGGGGAAAAGTACTCAAAAAAAAAAAAAGACATAATTAACATTAAATATTGTATTAACTGCACATACGGTAATCACACAAAAAGGACGGCAATATTTTCAACAACAAACCAACAAACAAACAAATTCAGTTATTAAAAAAACATTCTGTATTTAATTATAGCTTTGTTAATAAAATTAACCGGAAGCTGAAATA
This sequence comes from Candidula unifasciata, assembly GCA_905116865.2. Taxonomy (NCBI): domain Eukaryota; kingdom Metazoa; phylum Mollusca; class Gastropoda; order Stylommatophora; family Geomitridae; genus Candidula; species Candidula unifasciata. The sequence continues at coordinate 297,815 of CAJHNH020000141.1, forward strand.
GTTTTGCTATATCAAGTGTAAAGGCGGATTAGAAAATAATAAAAGCAAAAAGCTTGGTGCCAGGTAGGACAGGCAGGGGCCGACCAGCACAAAGATGGGCAACGGATACAAGTGACACCGTTGGTTTGAAAGTGTACTAGGCGGGAGACCTTCCAGACCAATATGAGAGCGACGTTCTGCAAAGGACTAGCCACCTGACGATGATGGTGATGATAAAAAATAAACTATTTTCTTCTCCTTCTTCCCTTGATCATTTACCGCTTCGGGTGTGGAGGGAAATATAAGGTTCGGCTACATGCTCTTCAGGCTGCCTCGACCAAAGGCCTTTCCAGCGTTTGTAGAGTTTCTTTGATGTTATCGTTACATATGGTTTTTGGTCTACCGCGTGATCTTCGCCGATCTCCTCTTCTGGCCTGTGTATTATATGGAATACTGTCACAACGAATTCTCTCTAAGTACAAATGTAAGGTAAAGTCACGTGATGTGAACTAGCATCACTGCCCACTGCCACATATGGACAGCTGATAAAAAACTGTCCGCCTGTGTCGCCGTCCGCACGCAACTCGGTAGCTACAGCGACGTTCCTCCATTTACCCCAAAGTGTTAACTCTGGTACCCATTACTTAGAGGCTGGGTTAGCTCCATTTGATTTGGTGTCTTTTTATGTAATTGAAATTTGTTTGTGTGCCGGCTTTATTTGCCAAGACTATTGCTGATTTGATTTCTTTGACCTTTGAAGGAAAAAACCGCAAGTCAAACATTTGGATACCGTCTTCTTGTTCTTTGCTCATCGCTGTAAGTTCAGGTGGAAAAGTCCTGGTTGTTCGTCCATTTCTACTTTAGCCTTGTGTGAAGTCCTGAGTTAAGCGTGTGCATCCGTTTTACTGGGTAATTTGTGTGCAGCTGGTTGTTCCTAGCTGCTTGGGCAGATGCACACGGACTTGGAAGGAAGTCCCCAATAAGTGGACTCCTACGACATGCTTGTTGGGAAGGCATTGGGTCTATTCTTGTTTTCCAAACGATGGGGCCCAGGAACCCATACTGGGAATTCCCGATTTCACCTCTTAGATGTCTCAAGGGGAAAAACAGAACTTCAAACAGGATACGAAAATTAAAATGCAACAGTGTCATAAACACTGTCAATTACTGAGTTTATTTTAGCACTTTAGCGGCGAAGGCATGGGGATCTTTCAGCCTGAGGATTTAGGGCAGCTTGGCTAGTGCTGTCGCCACGACTGTGCAGGTAAGGTTTTTATTTGACACCGCCCCCCCCCCCTTTTTTTTCCCTCTGAGGATTCGAACCTGGGTCTCCCGCTTGAAAGCCCTGAGTTCTAACCGTTCGGCCAGAAACACAAAAACGACATCGGTAAAGTAAACACCCAAAGTCCAGTTTCTGAA
>CAJHNH020000141.1:304212-318615 GCA_905116865.2 Candidula unifasciata
GAAATTATTAAAATAGAAAAAGGTAAGAAATTAGAACATGAAAATAATGTTTTAAGCTCTCTCAGTTAACAATGTCTCCCGGTATCAAACTCCCCCCCCCCCCCCCCCCCCCCCCCCCCAACTAGTCATATCATCCTCGCCGAAGGATGGGAAAGTCATCATCTGACGAAATATTGTAACTAAATTGAGCTTTGCATCTTTGCATCCGTATCCACCCAGACTAAGATGGATAGCATTAATGTGTACTGAGAAGTAAATGTGTCCAGTGTAACAGCTAACTCACAAATAGCAGAAATAAAAAACCTCACCCGTCATCTTCCCTCTCAGAAGGGACGAATGTTAAATGACCTTGGCATCCGTGTCCACCAAAAGTAAACTGGCATGTAAGCAGTCTTAGTTAACAGCTTCTGTCATCCACAAATAATTTATGATTGAGTGAAGCGTCGCGGGGAGGATAAATGGGACTATACTGAAATCTGATGTCTGTGGACTAAAGGCGCAGAAATCGCAGTCTAGCTGTAAACCACAACACAATGTGCCAACAACCCTCTTGAGGGAAAAAGAAAAACTTGCACTTAGTGGGTAATTGAACACTGGTCAACCGCGTGAAGGGTGGAATACTTAAAACTATACTACATAAGACTGAAGAGTTTGGGTCCGATATCGCAGCCTAGCTGTAAACCAAACATAACGTGCCAACCGCCTTCCTAAGAGCGAACGAACATTACCCGTGACATGACCTATATCACGTTGCCGCTACCGCAGGCTAGCTGTAAACCCCCAAACCGAGCGGAAAAAATGCGTATTGATCGCGGTTCACCCGCGTAACGCGCAAAATATACAACTACGCTACCAAGGACTCAAGCATCTACCCAGTTATATCTCCCTCTTCGAATGATTGAAACAGTATTATGTGGCGACATTGTAAAAATAGAAATAGTTAAGAAATGAGAAATGTAAAATGATGTTTTAAGCTCTCTCCGTTAACAGCGTCTGGCATCAAACCCCCCCTCCCCCCACCCCCCCCCCCCCCCCCCCCCCACACCCCCGACAATCATATCATCCTCTACGAAGTATGGGAGAGTCATCGCCTGACAAAATATTGTTATTAAATTTAGCTTGGCATCCGTGTCCACCCAGACTAAAAATGGGTAGCATTAATCTGTACTGAGAAGTAAATGTGGCCAGCGTAACAGCTACCGGATCACCCATCGAGTTCTAGTACTACTACTACCACTACCACCACCGTCACAACAACAATACAAAACGGTCACTACTTTCTGTGCAGGTCGTTGTAGCCAGAGGTGTTAGCGCCGCATGCTGTCGCCACGGACTGTTTAGCTGTGAGTCCCCCCAAAAATTCTTGATCTTGCGTAATCTGGTTCCCCCCCTTTTTTTTTTTTTTTGCACGTGCCCGACACATTCTATCTTCACAACAGGTGTGTCACCGTATGGCTTTGAATCAGAAACTGTTTTGAAGCTGTTTCTGTCACCATCTCCAATGAAGCGTGTGTATCTTAGCTTATATCTTTCAACTGACATGGAAAATAATTCTTTATCGATTTTTGCTTCCATACCTCCGGAGGACTTTCCACACATTATGTGTAGATGTACACTGTGATTGGTGATTTTGTTCCCACAACTCATAAGCTTCTGAATCCTTGTCTTGAGTGTTCCAGTAGTCACAAGATTTGCACACTTTTGAGAGTGCACCTGTGTCAATAACCTTTCCTGTGACACAGCCAATGAGCATGGTTTCTCCTATTTTTGAGGAATGTCTTCGGGTCATCCAGGTTCCATCTACAGACACATCAATATCCCGGCTATCATCAACTGACTCTGTCTTCTCTGCTAATCTAAATTCTATTTCTGCAGCTTTCTTCATGCTAGCTGCTTGAGAGGAGCTAACAGCACTTTCTATCCTTTCATTTATTAGTTTATGTGTACTCTTCTGGACAGGCGGGGAAAGATTCATTATTCCACAAAATGTTTGCAAGTCCGAACTATCACCTCCTGCACAGCGCATAGCAAAGACAGCTCGCCTATTGACTGGGTGTACTTGTAAGCTGTTGCTGTTGTTGACACTAATTTGAGGGTTGGCATTAAAAATGTTCTGCCTTTTACAATTATGGTTGCTGCACACAAATTCAAATTGACTACAGAGTCCTTGTCTTTCGTTCTCAGTAAGTCTGACTTGGTTGTAACAAAATGCACAAACCAGCTGTGATGAAATGCGGTGACATAGAATATCCAGGTCAACAATCCTGTAGCCTCCACTGTCACATTAAGGATAACTATTTACCGCATCACATTCTTCTAAATCTGTGTCTGGATCATCATCAATGTCATACAGGTCGTTGATTTTTATCAATGACCAACTGTGAGTGGGCGTGGTACTAAGAATGTCAACTTTAGTACTGGTTCTCCTATTATTTTTAGTTTTACTACTACATGTCAAAAAATTACTTGTAGGAATGTCAATGTTTACATGTTTGTCGTCCTCAATATAATGATTTAAATCTAATTCTCTGCATCTCTTTGTGGCACTCATAAACCTATTCCCATGAAACTTTCGCTTCCTTGAATGTTTACAATACTTTTTATCACTTGACATTGTTTAAAAAATCACTTATACAAAAAATTTCAGAACAAACAAAAAATCAACACGCTTCCTCAAAGGCAGCCATTTTGATTGTTCCATTCGAAGGGTCGTTCATTGTAGGAAAACTGTTAGGGAGGCTCGCATTGTTGCTAAAGATATGTGTATTTGTGAAAACACGAATTCTGGATTTTTTTTTTTTCTTCTACCAAGACCAAAAACACCTGACAATCTTTGAACCACCATAACTCCGAAACTACTGAACCGATTGAAACAATTTATACAGAAACATGTAGGATATTGGTAAATCTTTAATTTTATACCAAGTTTGTTTCTAAATTAAAAAATCACATTTTTTTCGAGATTCCCTGCTAGAACTGTCCCCTTAAATGTGCATCCGACATTTAAAAACAAAACACTCCATCACCTAACCAGTGATTGAACCCACAGTAGTATTCCGTGAATGAAAAAAAAAAGGTACACTATACTCACAAATAGCGGAAATAAAAACCTGCACCCGTCATCTCTCACTCTCCGAAGGGACGATTTTTAATTAAACTCGGCATCCGTGTCGACCCAAACGGAACTGAACCGTAAGCCTTCTTAGTTAACAGCTTCTGTCATCAACGAATAGTTTTTGATCGAGGGAAGCGTCGGGGGGATGCTAATTTGGACGGTACTGAAATCAGCCTGGGGTAGGAGCCTGTTCTTCTACTAGGCGCGTCCAACAGGTGGCGGATGGTGGAAAGGCCTCTAGATTTGGAGGTTAGCCACGAATATATTGAATAAGTGGCCGTGGACCAAAACAGGTGATGGTCATTGAGAGGAGGCGAGTTAGTTGGTGGGACAGCTAACTCTATAAAATACCTCAAAACTCTACGACATGGCCATCAACGGGTAAGAGGCGCCATAACCTCTCCCCCCTGCTGCCTTGCATGGTAAGTCTCTTTAGACAAAGGCTATTGGAGTCAAACCATATACAAACCGGCGGAAGGCAGGGGTTAACCACCGCTGTACTATCCCAAGAAAATTATGCCTCAAAATAATACATATTCAGATAACGACGTGAATGGGGATTCCAGTGGAATCACCTCGTCCGGTAGGGAGCATCATGTTCTACGGGTGATACCCGACCGTCATCCAGCTACTGTAGAAAAAGTAAATGGTAGAAACATCATGAACATTGGTACATGGAATGTCAGAACACTCGTACAAAACGGAAAGTTGGATAACATCAAGAAATGAAATGAAAAGAATGAACATCAACATATTAGGAATTAGTGAAATGCGATGGCCAGGAGCAGGTGAAAAGTATTCAGATCAGTACATAATTATTTACACGGGTGGGAAGGAATATAGTAAGGGAGTTGGTATTATTTTCGATCAGAAGAACTCCATAACTGTGAAAGGATTTGGGACAATATCAGATAGATTACTATTGGTAAAACTTCGCGGCAGACCGTTTGAAATCAACTTAATACAGATTTTTGAAACAACAGCAGATAGCTCAGATGAAGATATTAACGCATTTTATGATGAGTTAGACATGGCTGTTGATTTCTGCACTAACTTCAGAGCTGAGGCAACTGCCCTCCTTTCTGTTGTTCAACATCTCATCACTCAAGAACACAGAGGGCACAAAATTGTTATACTTAGTCTGTTCTCCATGCACTATCAAGCAAAAAACAAGACAAACTAATTGCACATCTAAGGACCAACATTGGCTTACTCTCCAAGGAAGCAGAACTGGTCTTGCAGTGGATTCCAGCCCACTGTGGTATTCAAGGAAATGAGAGAGCAGATGAGTTGGCAAAAGCTGGGAGTAATTTTCCACAACCTCATCCACCACACAGTTTCAATGAAACCAAAACAGCACTAAAGCAGTCTTTTAAGCGGGAGTGGAGAAAGCAGAATAGAGATTACAGACCAGAGAGTGACAGCATAAACAAACTAAACAAGAAAGAACAAATATCAATTTTTAGACTTCGGACTGAACACTGTGGTCTTCGAGCACACATGTACAGGATAGTCAACTTGATTTGTTATGCTGGCGGGTCTCGCTAGTCACGGGCTGTGGGTCCCTTGGGCCGTGCGTCCCTTCGGCTATGAGACCCTTGGGCTGTGAGTCCCTTGGGCTGTGAGTCCCTTGGGCTGTGAGTCCCTTGGGCTGTGAGTCCCTTGGGCTGTGTTTCTTGGGCTGTGGGTCCCTTGGGCTGTGAGTCCCTTGGGCTGTGAGTCCCTTGGGCTGTGAGTCCCTTGGGCTGTGTTTCTTGGGCTGTGAGTCCCTTGGGCTGTGAGTCCCTTGGGCTGTGTTTCTTGGGCTGTGAGTCCCTTGGGCTGTGATTCTTGGGCTGTGAGTCCCTTGGGCTGTGAGTCCCTTGGGCTGTGATTCCCTTGGGCTGTGAGTCCCTTGGGCTGTGAGTCCCTTGGGCTGTGAGTCCCTTGGGCTGTGTTTCTTGGGCTGTGAGTCCCTTGGGCTGTGAGTCCCTTGGGCTGTGATTCCCTTGGGCTGTGAGTCCCTTGGGCTGTGAGTCCCTTGGGCTGTGAGTCCCTTGGGCTGTGAGTCCCTTGGGCTGTGATTCCCTTGGGCTGTGAGTCCCTTGGGCTGTGAGTCCCTTGGGCTGTGAGTCCCTTGGGCTGTGAGTCCCTTGGGCTGTGAGTCCCTTGGGCTGTGATTCCCTTGGGCTGTGAGTCCCTTGGGCTGCAGGTCCCTTTAGCTGTGGGTTCTTTGAGCTGTGTGTGAGTCCCTTGGGCTGTGAGTCTCTTGATCTTAAGTACCTTGGGCTGTGAGTCCCTTGGGCTGTGCCCCTTGGGCTGTAAGTACCTTGGGCTGTGAGTCCCTTGGGCTGTGAGTCCCTTGCCCCCTCCTCCTCCTCATAGCACAATATAACACTATTATCTGGAAATACGGAAAGGTGCCAACTAACTAACTAGCTAGCTAACTAACTAACTAACTAACTAACTAACTAACTAACTAACTAACTAACTAAGTAACTAACTAACTAACTAACTAACTAACTAACTAACTAACTAACTAACTAACTAACTAACTAACTAACTAACTAACTAACTAACTAACTAACTAACTAACTAACTAACTAACTAACTAACTAACGAACGAACGAACGAACGAACGAACGAACGAACGAACGAACGAACGAACGAACGAACGAACGAACGAACGAACGAACGAACGAACTAACTAACTAACTAACTAACTAACTAACTAACTAACTAACTAACTAACTAACTAACTAACTAACTAACTAACTAACTAACTAACTAACTAACTAACTAACTAACTAACTAACTAACTAACTAACTAACTAACTAACTAACTAAACTAACTAACTAACTAACTAACTAACTAACTAACTAACTAACTAACTAACTAACTAACTAACTAACTAACTAACTAACTAACTAACTAACTAACTAACTAACTAACTAACTAACTAACTAACTAACTAACTAACTAACTAACTAACTAACTAACTAACTAACTAACTAACTAACTAACTAACTAACTAACTAACTAACTACTAACTAACTAACTAACTAACTAACTAACTTTTATATATATATATATATATATATATATATATATATATATATATATATATATATATATGAGAGAGAGTGAGAGAGAGAGAGAAAAGAGAGAGAGAGAGAAGAGAGAGAGAGAGAGAGAGAGAGAGAGAGAGAGAGAGAGAGAGAGAGAGAGAGAGAGAGAGAGAGAGAGAGAGAGAGTATGGAACACCACTGGCGCATTACTAATAAAAAATAGTTCAATATTACAATTTTGCGATGAGTCAGCAAGTTTGCTGTTTCGGCAGTCATTTAGGAAAACACAAGTCAGGTTCCAGCTGAATAAACTTCCTTCATGCATTAAATGGAAAGAGCGGGAAGAGGAAGCACATGTGGAAACGACAGGGTCAAGGATATCGGTATTAACATATTCTCAGCTGACAAAAAAAAAAACATTATATGGTCCCCCCCCCCCCACCCCCACCCGATGTTATCATCATCATTGTAAGGATTATCATCATCATTACAACCATTATCATCATTTCCCCCTACTTATTATAATCATAATTATCATCACCGTTATTACAATCATTAGTTTCATTATTATTATCACCATCATTATCATTGTTATTATCGACATCATTGACATCATCATTATCATCATTAGTATTATCATTATTGTCATAATTATTGCCATCATTTTGATTATAATCATCATCACTAATATCATCATCGCTGTCATTATTCTGAGCATCATAATTATTATCATCATTACTAATATCATCATCGTTGTCATCTTTATGAGCATCATTATTATCATCATCACTGTTATCATCTTTATGATCATGAACGTTATTATCACCTTTATTATTATCATTAATATCATCATTATCATTGTCAATGTCAGCACTTTCATTATCATTGTGAATGTCATATTATTATAATCATTATCGTCATCATCTTCATTATCATCTTCATCCGTATCTGTATTTTTCTTCAACAACATCAACATCATCATGTGAAATCAAAGTATCGTACCCGCTCGTGTCTCTTCGCATTTAGATTCCGTCCTACTGAGGATATTCCTTTTTTTTTCTTTTTAAATAAAAATATTCTCTTTCTTGCTGAATTTCCCTCTCAATTGACATTTTTTCTTGCCTGAATTTCCCTCTCAATAGATATTTTTTCTTGCCTGATTTTCCCTCTCAATGGATATTCTTTCTTGCCTGAATTTCCATCTCAATGGACATTCTTTCTTGCCTGAATTTCCCTCTCAATGAAATTCTTTCTTGCCTGAATTTCCCTCTCAATGGACATTCTTTCTTGCCTGAATTTCCCTCTCAATGGACATTCTTTATTGCCTGAATTTCCCTCTCAATTGACATTCTTTCTTGTCTGAATTTCTCTCTCAATGGACATTCTTTCTTGCCTGAATTTCCCTCTCAATGGACATTCTTGCCTGAATTTACCTCTCAATGGACATTCTTTCTTGCCTGAATTTCTCTCTCAATGGACATTCTTTCTTGCCTGAATTTCCCTCTCAATGGACATTCTTTCTTGCCTGAATTTCCCTCTCAATGAAATTCTTTCTTGCCTGAATTTCCCTCTCAATGGACATTCTTTCTTACCTGAATTTACCTCTCAATTGACATTCTTTCTTGCCTGAATGTACCTCTTAGTTGACATTCTTTCCTGTCTGAATTTACCTGTAAAGATACTCTTTACTGCATGAATTTGTCTCTGTTAGAAAAAGGAAATTAAAAAAAATGCAAGTGGTCCTGAACATTTTACTTATCAGAAAAATATACTAGTCCTTGACCTGGGACTTGAACCCAAACACTGCCTGGACACGAAAGCCCACCAACTACTGTGCCAGCAGAGCTTAATGCATATACCTTTGGCAAACAAAGATAGTGAGTACCGTATCCATGTTTACACACTCACATTTTCCTCTGGTTTCTGATAGGCTTGCCATTGTAGATCACTTGAGAAGAGGTCCTGTAGTGCGCATGCCTGTCTGGGGCGGAAGCTCTAATGTTGGGTAGATGAGGCATGAACACGGTATTCACTGTTGCTGTTTAGAAACGTATAAAAAGTATACTTGGGGCCATTTTTCTAGTTTCCTATGTTCAGAAAGGATAGTGTGTGTGTGTGTGTGTGTGTGTGTGCGCGCGTGCTTGCGTGCGTATGTGTGTGTGAAACAGTTATTTCTAGTAAATTCTGTTATTTTAATTTCCCTTTTTGCTTTTTTCTCTTCTTTATTTTCCTATCTTCTTGATTAATTGTCTTTTCTTTCATTCTTCCTCTGTACCTTCTGCTCATGCTGGTTTCTCCTGCTCCGTCTTGACTTTCTCTTCCGCCACTTGTTTCTTTTCTTGTCTAACTTGTCATAATATCAGGCATGTTAGTATCATTGTATTGGTGTGATGACGATTATAATGATGATGCTGATCATGACGATGATGATGATAACGATGATGATGACGGCGATGATGATGATGATGATGATGATGATTATGATAATGACGATGATGACGATGACGAAGATAATGATGACGGCGATGATGTTGATGATGATAATGATGATGTCGGCGATGATGATGATAATGACAATAGTGATGATGATAATGATGATGATGATGATGATAGTGATGATGACGACGATAATGATGATGAAGATGACGATGATGACGATGATGATGACGATGATGATGATAATGATGATGATGATAATGATGATAATATTGATGATGATAATAATTATGATGATGACGATGGTGATGAGGATGATACAAGTCTAAGGGATGCCATGTGATTCCCTTGTAAATGGCCTTGTCTTCATTAACTCCCTAACATTGTGTATCAGTTGTACAGTAAACCACCTTTGATGGCTGTTTCTCGGTGCAATCTATACAATCTCATTACTGGTTTGTATGTGTGCCAACTGTTCATGTGATTATTTGTTCCTCTTCTTCCGCAAAATCCATAATAATGTCCATTTATATTCTTCTCATTACACTTTTGAGTCAATCTTTGGGGTCATGGTTTATGAGGAACAATGTTTGATGCTCTTCAGATTTATTTGTCCCAGGTATTTTGTGTATATCTTTACATACAACTGTCACCAAATTACTGGGTATGTATCCTTCGGTGTTCAGTTAACAGATCAATTTACCTCATTTGGAAGTAATTGTGATGGTCAAGAAAACGCAGTGAAAGATATTACGAGACAAACTGGCAAGGCAACAGCAGCTGTTGAAAGCCTGGACAACTCTGGAACTGTCAATGATATGCCCTACAACAGTGATTCCCAAACTGCGCCGCGGCACCCCGGACAGCGCGACCTCTTCACAGGGCGCCGTGAAATATTCGAAGATACACGAGGTTTTTTTCTTTTAATTTCTTACATACGAATAGTCGGCCTCTGTGGCTTCGGCGTTGTGAACGCGCTTCGTAATGTCTGGGTACCGTGTTCGATCCCTGCTGCGGACGGTTTGTCTTGCGATGGTTTCGACCGTGGTACAGAGAGCCGACCGTCCAGAGGCAATGGCAAACTATTGGACGTAAATTTGCCTAGAAAAACCAAAACAGCCAGAAAGTGCTGGTGTTGGTTCTGGAACGTCCTGTGAAGGATACGCAACTATTTAACATACGAGTAGTCATACTTTCACTTAGGTTAGGGCCAGTCGAAAAATGTTAATTGAAAAAAAGCGCGGCGACTAAGAAGAGCTTTGCTGAAACCAAATGCTCTATCTCCTAACACCAAGATTACAACATACAAAAAACCAGTTGTCCTAAACGAACGAAGAACGTGAGGAACTGTAATGAATGGTCGCCACAGCGTGAAGAACTGTATTAAAGGGTCGCCACAGAATGAAGAACTGTATTAAAGGGTCGCCACAGAATGAAGAACTGTATTAATGGGTCGTCACAGCGTGAAGAACTGTATTAAAAGTTCGCCACAGAATGAAGAACTGTATTTAAGGGTCGCCACAGCGTCAAAAACTGTATTAAAGGGTCGCCACAGAGTGAAGAACTGTATTAAAGGGTCGCCACAGCGTGAAGAATCTTATTAAAGGGTCGTCACAGCGTCGAGAACTGTATTAAAGGGTCGCCACAGAATGAAGAACTGTATTAAAGGGTGGCCACAGCGTGAAGAACTGTATTAAAAGGTAGACACAGAATAAAGAACTGTATTAAAGGGTCGCCACAGCGTCAAGAACTGCATTAAAGGGTCGCCACAGCGTCAAGAACTGAATTAAAGGGTCGCCACAGCGTCAAGAGCTGTATTAAAGGGTCGCCACAGCGTCAAGAACTGAATTAAAGGGTCGCCCCAGCGTCAAGAACTGTATTAAAGGGTCGCCACAGCGTCAAGAACTGAATTAAAGGGTCGCCACAGCGTCAAGAACTGTATTAAAGGGTCGCCACAGCGTCAAGAACTGTATTAAAGGGTCGCCACCGAATGAAGAACTGAATAAAAGGGTCGCCACAGAATGAAGAACTGTATTAAAGGGTCGCCACAGCGTGAAGAAATGTATTAACGGGTCGCCACAGCGTCAAGAACTGTATTGAAGGGTCGCCACAGAATGAAGAACTGTATTAAAGGGTGGCCACAGAATGAAGAACTGTATTAAAGCGTCGCCACAGAATGAAGAACTGTATTAAAGGGTCGCCACAGCGTCAAGAACTGTATTAAAGGGTCGCCACAGAATGAAGAACTGTATAAAAGGGTCGCCACAGAATGAAGAACTGTATTAAAGGGTCGCCACAGAATGAAGAACTGTATTAAAGGGTCGCCACAGCGTCAAGAACTGTATTAAAGGGTCGCCACAGAATGAAGAACTGTATTAAAGGGTCGCCACAGAATGAAGAACTGTATTAAAGGGTCGCCACAGCGTGAAGAACTGTATTAAAGGGTCGCCACAGAATGAAGAACTGTATTAAAGGGTCGTCACCGCGAGAAGAACTGTATTAAAGGGTTGCCACAGCGTGACGAACTGTATTAAAGGGTCGCCTCAGAATGAAGAACTGTATTAAAGGGTCGCCACAGCGTGAAGAACCCTATTAAAGGGTCGTCACAGCGTGAAGAACTGTATTAAAGGGTTGTGACTGTAGGAAAGTTAAGAACCACTTATCTACACTGAATACCTAATGACATGCTAAAAGGGCTCTTTCACGTTTTATTAAGTTACATAGACATTTTATTTGGATATTTTATTGAAATGCAAGCACGGGAAAACGAAGACTCAAAAAGCACTGCTCAACACAGCATTTCTTCCAACGTTATGCTTTCATTATCAAACATGGACACTGTCTTCGTATGACAGAAGAAAAACAGACACGTAAGAAATGAAATGTTTACGTAACGTGCTATGTGTAACCAGGAAAGATCGACTTAGGAACTATGCTGTTAGGAAGAGAGTCAGGACGGAACCAATACTGGACTTCATAGATAGAAAACAGATTCAATGTGAAAAGTAAAAAGATTGGCATCAGACAGGTCACCACAGAAAGCAATGTTTTACAGATACAGCAGTGACAGAGCCAGAGGTCGGCCACGCAGGATGTGGACAGCGAAACTATCAGAGACACTGAAATGTACTTTATACGAAGCCAACAGAAGGTCCCGTTCCAGGGATCTCTTCCTGTCCTGACGCTGCGAGGCATTCCAGGAGTAGAGGAAAGTAGATATAGACAAGGGGAGAGTAGCGGAGTGATGCACGAATTGCGAGATCAGAATGAGAGGATTGGCATTATTGCCCTTTCATATTACAGGGGCAAGCACTGGTACCAAAGGGCAATCAATTTTCGATGCCTCGACTGCTAGCTAAGTTATTCCTACCTTTCTTCTCCTTATCTGTTCTACTTCCCTAAACATGTTTTAGAATTTTCTGTGCTTGTTTAAACACTCTGTTATTTTCTTATTGCCTTATTTGGTAGTTTTGCCTATTGTTTTCATGTATTTGTGTCTTTTTTTTTCAGTTTTACATTTAATTTCCCGGGCGATATTGTTAGTCTGTTTGCAAAACGCTCTGGGATGACTCCGCCTCAGCAAAGCAGAATTTATTTTTTTTTTAGTTATTTAAAAGCCCCCACCCGGCTTCATCAGAGGGCCTAATATAACCTAAAGATTAAACGGGTTTTCTGAGACTTGCGACTGGGTGATTCTCCTCGGGATGGTAGCACTTTGTGTCACCAGGTGTTTATCGCTTGATGTGCGGTCCTGGTTGGGTTAAACGTCACTCACCGTATGGCTTACATAATCGCGCCCAAAAATGGAACGCAATTGTTTTTCTTATATTAAAGCCTCAGCCTAGGTCCTATATAACCGAACTGTTCAAGGGGGTTCCCCATCCGAACAGTGGCAGATGATCATCGCTTGGTGTGGGCTTGAACGTCACTAACTCACATCTGCGACTTGACACCTGAACATCGCCCAATTTGGGACACAATATTTGTGTTATTTAAAAAAGTTCCACCCTGCCTGTTGTTGTGGGCCCTAATATAACCTAATGGTTAAACAGGTTTCTGGCACTTGCGTCTCTGAGATTATCATCTGAATTGTGGCACTTTATGTCACCGGGTGTCAATCGCTAGTGGGGTTGATGTCACTCACTGAAATTTTCGACTTGACCGTGTCAGCAATGGTTTACTTGGTGACTGTGCCCACAATGGACTACAGTTTACTTGGTGACTGTGCCCACAATGGACTACAGTTTACTTAGTGACTGTGCCCACAATGGACTAGTTTACTTGGTGACTGTGCCCACAATGGACTACAGTTTACTTGGTGACTGTGCCCACAATGGACTACAGTTTACTTAGTGACAGTTCCCACAATGGACTACAGTTTACTTGGTGACTGTGTCCACAATGGACTACAGTTTACTTGGTGACTGTGCCCACAATGGACTACAGTTTACTTAGTGACTGTGCCCACAATGGACTACAGTTTACTTGGTGACTGTCCCCACAATGGACTACAGTTTACTTGGTGACTGTGCCCACAATGGACTACAGTTTACTTAGTGACTGTGCCCACAAATGGACTACAGTTTACTTTATGACTGTGCCCACACTGGCCTATAGTTTACTTAGTGACAGTGCCCACAATGGACTACAGTTTACTTGGTGACCGTGTCCACAATGGACTACAGTTTACTTGGTGACCGTGCCCACAATGGACTACAGTTTACTTGGTGACTGTGCCCACAATGGACTACAGTTTACTTGGTGACTGTGCCCACAATGGACTACAGTTTTCTTGGCGACTGTGCCCACAATAGACTACAGTTTACTTAGTGACTGTGCCCACAATGGACTACAGTTTACTTGGTGACCGTGTCCACAATGGACTACAGTTTACTTGGTGACTGTGCCCACAATCGACTACAGTTTACTTATGACAGTGCCCACAATGGACTACAGTTTACTTGGTGACTGTGTCCACAATGGACTACAGTTTACTTGGTGACTGTGCCCACAATTGACTACAGTTTACTTGGTGACTGTGCCCACAATGGACTACAGTTTACTTGGTGACAGTGCCCATAATGGACTACAGTTTACTTGGTGACCGTGTCCACAATGGACTACAGTTTACTTGGTGACAGTGTCCACAATGGACTACAGTTTACTTGGTGACCGTGCCCACAATGGACTACAGTTTACTTGGTGACTGTGCCCACAATGGACTACGGTTTACTTTGTGACTGTCTCCACAATGGACTACAGTTTACCTGGTGTCTGTGCCCACAATGGACTACAGTTTACTTGGTGACCGTGTCCACAATGGACTACAGTTTACTTGGTGACAGTGCCCACAATGGACTACACTTTACTTGGTGACTGTGCCCACAATGGACTACAGTTTACTTGGTGACAGTGCCCACAATGGCCTACAGTTTACTTGGTGACTGTGCCCACAATGGACTACAGTTTACTTGGTGACCTACTGCTAGTGCCCTCAGATGTTTATGCTATATTGTTTTTAAACCCCTGTGGCGCATTATATGGCCAGAATATTTCTGTTTCCGAGACAAGATGCTGTTTGCTAGCCAATTTTCCTTGATGTTAAGACATTTCAGGTCATCATTTCTGTTCTTCTTTGTCCATAGAATTCTGGTATTCTTTATTTGGCATTTCTGCTGAAAAGCCTATATTGTCTTCCTAAAAGACAGCGAGGTAGTCCACGACTTACATCCGAATGTTGCTACAGGAAAGATCAAGACAGGTCTTACTATCCGCGATGTATCAGCTGAATACGATTTGGAAGA
>CAJHNH020000142.1:0-36693 GCA_905116865.2 Candidula unifasciata
TCGGTTGTGTCCTGTTCTGAGGCGGAGGATAATGACTTTTTCTGATCTGACCATAATAAAATAGTCGTCTTGTGCTGGGGCTGGTGGTTTCCTGGCTGATTTAATGATCCTTTTCTTTTGGTGGTATGTGACTGGTACATCCGGCTGCACTTTTATCTCACCTTCTCCTGCTAGTTGATCAGCTTTCTCATTTCCAGGCACTCCACAATGTGATGGTATCCACTGCATTACAACTCTTCGCTGAAGGCTAAGTTGTGTCAGCAGTGTTTGCAGTTCTGGTAGTTTCCTAGACTGGAGTGCTTCAAGTACTGATTTTGCATCTGTCAGCATTACCACATACTGTGAGCCAAGATTGGTATTTAGCAGTTTCTCTGTTACTATCTTGATAGCCTGAGTTTCTGCATCATAGTTATGGCAGTACTTTCCGGTTGGTACGCTGGACTTATCCCTAGTACCATCTGGGAATTCTATGTACACTCCAGCACCACCATTTCTAACTTCACTTTCTGCAGACCCATCTGTATAGATTCTGACCCATTGTTCTTGTGGGTATTCTTAATCAATATAACTGAGGGTGGTAATTCTGCTTTGTACACTATCTTGTTCTTTCTTGTCAAAAATTCCTTTCACATTTGTCTGGATTTGTACTGTTAGTTTGCATTTCTCTCTCCAAGGGGTTTGTTCTTTAATACTGTTAAGTGGACAACCAATTTCTGGAAGGTCAGCAGTTTGTCTACATATTCTTTTTGCTTGATGTATAAAGCTGCTTATTTTTAACCGCCCCAATGCTAGGTTCTGAAATCTATTTTTCATGGGGTGATCTGGCATACTGAGGAACTTTTCAGCTTGTATTTGCAACTTGGTATCTCTGCGTTCTCTCAGTGCCTGTGTTTTCCCAGCTTTCTCCATTTCTAATATGGGGGTTGATTTCATCCCTCCTGTGATGACTCTGAGTGCTTGATTTTGCACTTTGTCCAACTCCTTTAATGTGGTACTAGATGCGGAATACCATGCAGTTGACCCATACTCCAAGTGTGGTTATATGCTCTGCTTGTATACTTTATTTAGTATTTTCCCACTGGCTCCCCATGTGGTTCCACTTAGTTTTCTTAGTATGGCTGTCTTCCTCCTGGCTTTGGTTGCTGCCTTGTTGATATGTTTTCTCCATGTCAACCTGTCATCAAATGTGACTCCGAGGTACGTGGGCTCATCTCGTTTGGGTATTCCGTTTATTTTGATGATGCCCGCTTTTTGCTTTGGGGAGAGAGTGAAGAGTGTGGTACTACATTTGTCTGTATTAATGCTGACACACCAAATATTCGCCCAAGCCTCAAGTGCATATATAGCCCGCTGTAGTGTTCCTGTGGCTATCGTTGCATGTTCATCGGTGCACCACAGTACCAGGTGGTCGGCATTAATTGCCATTTTGATTCCATTTGGTATTTCAGCAACCAGGTCGTTGATGAATAAGAGGAAAAGTGTGGGCGACAGGACGCCACCTTGAGGGACGCCATGTCGCAGTAGAACTTTTTTACTTTTGAAACAATCTATCTGTACGCTGGCTCTTCTGTTATGTAGATATGCTTTAATCCAAATGTACATTTTTCCATTTACTTTATAATTTCTCAATTTCTTAAAAAGCCTCTCCTTCCAAACCTTGTCAAAAGTTTTCCTTAAATCTATCCAGTTTCTTATCTTGAAAAGCATCCTCTATTTCTTGGGAGAGGTATGTTGTCTGGTCTTCCGTAGAGTAGAACTTTCTAAAGCCCACCTGTTGTGGTGTAAAGATGTTTTCACTTTCAATGTAACATTGTAGTCTGAGGTTGGTGATGCGCTCCATTGTTTTGCAGAGACAGCTTGTGAAGCTGATCCGTCTGTAGTTGGAGGCATTGGAACTGTCTTTCCCAGGCTTTATGAGGGGTACCATAATTGCCTCTCTCCAGATCTGTGGGACATTTCCTGTTGCCCAGCAAGCATTAAATATCTGTAAACCGTGTACTGTGTTCAAGAAAGATGTTCAGATTCTAGAGCCGTGTACTGTGTTCAAGAAAGTGTATATATTCTAGAGCGTGTACTGTGTTCAAGAAAGTGTATATATTCTAGAGCGTGTACTGTGTTCAAGAAAGTGTATATATTTTAGAGTCGTGTACTGTGTTCAAGAAAGTGTCCAGATTCTAGAGTCGTGTACTGTGTTCAAGAAAGTGTCCAGATTCTAGAGTCGTGTACTGTGTTCAAGAAAGTGTCCAGATTCTAGAGTCGTGTACTGTGTTCAAGAAAGTGTCCAGATTCTAGAGCGTGTACTGTGTTCAAGAAAGATCTCCAGAATTAGAGCCATATAATGTGTCCACGAAGGAGTACTAAAAATTCGTTAAACGCCTAAAATGTGTAATTTAAATATTTTGAAACAGCATGAATTATGAAAATAATTAACTTATCGTGAAATTCATTCTTCATTCTTTGGCGAAATTTTAAAGATTATTTCTTAATCGTTGGGAGAAAGACAAAAAAAAAGGGGGGGGGGGAGGGGGGAGAATTGGAGCTTTTGAACTAAAATGCCACATGTGGGTGGGGTGAGTGGGGGGGGGGGGATAAGTAGACCCACTGCCTCTTCAACAAGCATGTCGCAGAAGCCGACTAACTGGGGTTTTTTTTTTCTAAGTATATATACTTCCAAGTGTGGAAGTATGCTCTGCTTGTATACTTTATTGAGTATTTTCCCACTGGCTCCCCATCTGGTTCCACTTAGTTTTCTTAGTATGGCTGCCTTGTAGTGCAATTTCCGCACCATCCCCCCCAAGGCTAGAGACTACTGGCCGAAAGACTTTGTGTGAACTTTGATATTTAAAGTATTTAAATATTAATAATGTGTATCTAATGCCTAAAGTGGCCAAATCAGCATCTATGCAAGGCCGTTGCTACTATAAAGAGCCTCCCAAAACAGGGATTGAGAATGTTCAAGATTAAAATAATTGCCACACATTCATAAATCATTTACTGAGCACAGGATTTATCATTCTCATATATATTACTTACATCTGATTTTTTAATTTTAATTCCAAAAATTCCCCATTGTTAGCAAAAACAACACCAAACAAAGTACAGTTTACAGCTGCAATGTGTCATACATGCAACATCTTTCGTAATTGTGTAATTGGAGGCGTAGGAAGAAAGGTATGCAGAAAATTAAATTTGTCAAGGAATCTCTCTGTCACTTCAATTACCGCAATCTCTCTGTTACTTCAATTACCGGACTACCTCTGTCACTTCAGTGACCGGGATATCTCTGTCACTTCAATTACCAGAATCTATTTGTTGCTTCGATTACCGGAATATCTCTGTTACTTCATTTACCGAACTATCTCTGTTACTTCAATTACCGGAACATCTCTGTTACTTTAATTACTGAACATCTCTGTTACTTCAATTACCGGACCATCTCTGTTACTTCAGTTACCAGAACATCTCTGTTACTTCCATTACCGGAATATCTCTGTTACTAGAATTACCTAACATCTCTGTTACTTCAATTACCGGAATATCTCTGTTACTAGAATTACCTAACATCTCTGTTACTTCAATTACCGAACATCTCTGTTACTTCAATTACCGGGATATCTCTGTCACTTCAATTACCGGGATCGCTCTGTTACTTCAATTACCGGAACATCTCTGTTACTTCAATTACCGGAATCTCTCTGTCACTTATATTACCAGAATCTCTTTGTCACTTCAATTACCGGAATATCTCTGTTACTTCAATTACCGAAATCTCTCTGTTACTTCAATTACCGGAATCTCTCTGTCACTCCAATTACCGGAACATTTCTGTTACTTCAATTACCTGACTATCTATGTTACTTTAGTTAGCGGACTATCTCTGTTACTTTAGTTACTGGGATATCTCTGTTACTTCAATTACCTGAATCTCTCTGTTACTTCAGTTACCGGGATCTCTCTGTTACTTCAATTACCGGGATATATCTGATACTTCAGTTACCGGAATCTCTCTGTTACTTCAGTTACGGGACTATCTCTGTCACTTCAATTACCGGGATATCTCTGTTACTTCAATTACCGGAATCTCTCTGTCACTTCAATTACTGGAACATCTCTGTTACTTCATTTCCCGAATCTCTCTGTCACTTTAATTACCGGAACATTTCTGTTACTTCAATTACCTAACTATCTATGTTACTTCAGTTACCGGACTATCTCTGTTACTTTGGTTAACGGGATATCTCTGTTAATTCAATTACCAGAATCTCTCTTTTGCTTCAATTACCGGAATCTCTTTGTTACTTTGATTACCGGAATAATTCTGTTATTTCAAACACCTGAATCTCTCTCTGTTACTTCAATTACCGGAATATCTCTGTTACTTCAATTACCAGAATCTCTCTGTTACTTCAGTTACCGGAATATCTCTGTTGCTTCAATTACCGGAATCTCTTTGTTACCTCAATTACTGGAAAATCTCTGTTACTTCAATTATCGGAATATCTCTTTTACTTCAATTACCGGAATCTCTTTGTTACTTCGATTACCGGAATATCTCTGTTACTTCAAACACCGGAATCTCTCTGTTACTTCAGTTACCGGAATATCGCTGTTGCTTCAAATAATGGAATATCTCTGTTTTCTCAATTACCGAAATATATCCGTTGCTTCAATTACTTGAATCTCTCTTCTACTTCAGTTACCGGAATTGGGCTGTTACTTCAATAACAGGAATATCTTTGTTACTTCAATTACCGGAATCTCTTTGTCACTTCAAATAACGGAATCTCTCTATCGGAATCGCTCTGTTACCTCTATAACCGGAATATCTCTGTTACTTCAATTACTGGAATCTCCTTGTTAATTCAATTTCCAGAATCTCTTTCTTACTTCAGTTACCAAAATCTCGCTGTTACTTTGATTAAAGGAATATAGGTTTTGCTTCAATTGCTGGAATCTCTCTGTTATTTCAGTTACAGAAAGGGTAGGTCAGCAGTTTTTTTTTTTTTGGGGCGTGGGGGGGGGGGAGGGGGAAGAACCTCTAGGAGCAGCACTGGACACTTATTTTTTTTTAAAACAGGCTGCAGGCAAATTATATTTGGAAGTCTATGCTTTAACGTCTCCTCTTTTTAACCGTTAGCAATGATTCAGCACAAGACTGAGCGGCCATGGTGGCATGCTTGTTTTACTTTATCTTGGCCTTACGAAATCATCTTTTTTCCAACTCTTTGTCTATTATCGTTTTCAACAATAGACCACACAACGACAAGACGAATCTGTCTGTCTCTCTTTCTTTTCTTTTTTCCTGCTCACAAATGTGTCTCCCATCTCTCTATCATCGCTCTTTCATGTCTCTGTTCTTTCATCTTTCTCTTACCTATCTATTTTTTCTGATCCCTCATTTCTTTTGTATCTCGTTTCTCTCACCCCTCTCACCCCTCTCTCTCTCTCTTTCTCTCCTCTGATCGCTCCTTTCTATCCTGTGGTGTTCTTTTTTGGCTCTGTTATCTCATTTATCTATGATCTCTCTCATCTATCTCTCTTTTCTCTCATCTCTCTTTCTCTCACCTCTTTCTTGTCTCATCACTCTTCTCTCACCTTGATCTTCTCGCACCCCCCTCTTACTATCACATATCTCTTTTCTTTTGCCTCTCACTTTCTTATCTCATCTCTCTCTTTTTTCTCATCTTTCACGTGAAATGGATGGATTGGACCCGAAGAGGTCCAGGAGAAACCCTGAAGCGAACGTGGATGAGAGAAGCCAAAGACGCTGCACTGGATTCCATCCATGATATCGAAGAGATTGCCCATGATAGAATAGAATGAAGGAATAGACCACGTGACATATTAAGATACAATAGGAGAATTAATACAAGAAAGTTTAAAAAAAAAAGAAAGGGCAATGAAAGTTTTTAGCCAGTATCGCAAGGAGATGTTATCAACATCACGCCGGTGACCTTTATTTCCCAGGACATTTCTTGTTACCCATTCTAAGCCTTACAGCCAAGATCAATATTTAGCTGATTTTAATACACCCGGATTCGAACGCATCACATTCGGGTCGGTCGGCAGACGCAGCCACTACGCCACTACTTTTGGGGTACGCGACATTTTAACATTGCATAGAAGAAAAATCAGTATCATTTATGTATCATTAACACTTGCATTTCTTTTATTCCCAGTGTTGTGACTATATTTTTTAGCCATCGTTTATTTTATTTTATTTCATTTATTCCGCATCACATTTTTTTAAACGTCGCCCACGTCACCCCTTAGAGATCTACATACTCTCCATTCCTCGTTTGTGTCTTTTACTTGTGTTTGAAAAAGGCTGCCCGGCCGAAACGTTACGTTGTGTTGTTTTGTGCACGTTTTCCTCTTTCCCATTTTTTTGAGCTTTTTAGTCAAATTTCTCTGGAATTCATTGTATTAGCTTGACTGCAGTCACCCCCATAGTTTCACCACGCATAGAAGAAATCACTTGATAACGTCTGGGTCACTGATGATATTCAAGTTACTGGGTTGGGGAGGGAGTAGAGGTGGGCGGGGGGCGGGGGGGGGGGAGGGGGATATCCTTCGTACTTTGTTAAAAGTACATTTATATTCGCTTTAGGTAGTGGGCTCTGGGATGTGCAGTTACGTCTCTGAGAGCTTCCCATTACGTAACTTTGTTGAAAGCTTCTGTAATTGGAAGAATCACACAGCCGGTAGTTTCTTTAATGTTGATTTTTTCCCCCGTTAATTTAGCAGAGGCGTTTCCAACAGTATGCAACGGTGGGTACAAGGGAACAGAATGTTCAAAGTGTTCAGACTGGAGCCTGCAAGACCGTCTACTATAATGCTCGTCTTCTTCTGCTGCTGCTGCTGGGGGACGGGAGAGGAGTCAATGAAGTGTTACATGGTTTTTGGTATTTGCTCCTGTTGGATTCTGATCCTTATAGTATCTGTGCATCTTCTTCATCCTTTGTCCTACTTCTCACGCCGAGAATCGTCGCGGAGAGGAATTAGAAGTCGTTTCTTGTCGTTTCTTGTCGTTTGCTAGTTGTTTAGCTTGTATTATTAGCAGCCATTAATTGTAGCCTGTTGTTCTCAGGTAGTTCGCTCTAGCTGCTGGCTGATTTTGTTTCAGTCTGACCAGATAACCAAACCATTAAATTCGCGGTTTTTTTCTATGAAATTTTTACCAGTACTGTGCCTACGGTCGGCTCTGTGGCTATGTCGATGCGAACGCTTCGTAATGCCGGGATGCCAGGTTCGATCCCAGCTGCGGGCCATGCGCCTTGCGTTGGTTTCGACAGTGGCATCAAGAAAGCCGAAAGTCCAGAAAGCAATGGCAAACTACTGGACGTAAATTTGCCTAGAAAAACCACGCAACAGCCAGGGGCTGTTGGGGTTGGTTTTGCAACGTCTTGTAAAGGATACGCAACTAACCTAACTGTGCCTACGAAATTTCTTGGTTCTTTATAAGAGAATATCTTTTCGTGTGTGTGTGTGTGTGTGTGTGTGTGTGTGTGTGTGTGTTTGGCACAGCATTTATTAAAATCTCGTTTCACATGTTATATTTTACGTATTTCTAGCCCATGTCTGATATTAAGAACGTTTTGCAAGTCCAAAGACGTCTCTGTAGTTGAGTCAATGCCGTGTGGCTTTGGTGTCATGTCTATCCACAACTTTCTATCTCATGTACGTTAAGTCAGTTCTGGCACAAATGATCCTCCATGCAAAATGTCCAACATCTTCTCTCTCGATCTCCCTCTGCCACCCTTCCTCTCCAACTTTCCTACTGTCACGATGTTTTCCAGCGTTCTCCTTCTCATGACATGACCAAAGAATGTAATCTTTATGATGTGGGCAATTAGTTTCCTTCGAGGGTTATTTTTATTTTAGTTTTCAAGTCATTTTGACCTGTCAAGGGTATTTTCATCATTCCTCTGTGAAACCACATTTAACATAAATGTCTCAGGAATCTGCCTATAATCACTTCTATACATTAGGATATTATTTATAAGGCTTTTAAGAATTCCCTTTCTCGTTTTAGTTGACAAAGAAAGATCACACAAAAGATGTTTCATTTTGTAAAATGCTGCCTTTGATTGAGCTATTCTACATTTAACTTCGAGAATATATGTTCCATATCCTGTTATCGAGATCCACGAGTACTTTATCATGTCAGCAAGCATGATTGTTCCATGTACTTCAAGGCTGCACTGTGGAGGGTCGGTTTTCTTTGTCATTACCATAACTTCTGTTTTTCTGCTGTACATATTAGGACCCTTGTTTTGACCTTCTGCTACAATTACGTTAAATGCTCTAAAAAAATGTTCCATTTGTCAAAGTCAAGAAATCGATAAACCATTGCACTTCTTACACATTTGTAAAGCTAGAAACAATTACTGCAGTCGCTGATCTTAGACATTTTAAAGCGATACACGAATTTTTAATTATGTTTTTTTAAATAGTTTTTTTAAATAGTTTAATTAAATCGGCTCCACAGCATACATTACTTTTAGTGAAGCGAAATATTACGTTTTAACATATAGGCTTCGACAGACATGGTGCGTTGGCCATTTCCTTCTTTTTTTGTCATTCTTTCCACACGAGCCTGGCTGGAAACTTCTGAAAGTTGCAAACTGGATCGATCCCAGAGCATAACTGGTTGGGAAAAATATGGCCACTTTTCCTCATCCTGTGCCCTGCCGACGGGCGTAGGCGTTCATGCATTTCTACAGCTCTCGGTCCCATGTCTTCTGGATCAGTTCCACTGATGATATCCCTCCGGGACGCTGTTTTTTTTTTTTTTCAATTTTCCATCACACCTGTCAACAATGTTGAGTTACAGGCAGGTTTGGGAATCATAGCTGGCTGCTATGTCCAGTGTGATTGACACGATCAGCTAGCGTTTGAAAGTCTTTCACAATAAGTTCTTTAGGTGTGAGGACCACTGTTGACATTTAAAATTAATATGCTTGTCACCTTGCTCTCAGACCCCAGTTCTTAACCAGTTTCTACGTCATCTCTGTATCCTTTGGAAAAGGCGTGGGGTTGTGGGGGGGGGGGGGGGGAGGGTGTGGAGGGGGTTGATGTCTTAACGCTAAGGGGAAGGTACCTCTCCGCCCCACTTCCTCCCAAACTATGTAAAGAATTCTTCTTCTTCACATTCATCAGCTGTAAACTGCAGAGGACAGTGTTGGTTGTTTGTCCACTTCTAGAATTTAGTGAAGAATTGATGTATATCTATTGATGTATATATATATAATACGTTTAAAATGTGTGATCATTTGTATTTTCCTTTTAGTGCATTATTAATTTATGATTTCACACTTAAACAAGTTTTATGCCAAGTAAACACTACTCACTTAGGGCATGTGTAATAGGTCCCGTTGACCTAATGCGTTTATTGTGTTGTCCCTTTCTTACTAATAGTAGTACTGTGGAGTGGCAAAGATTCAATCATAGGCTTAGACGGTCTTGATGATTTTTGGTTTCTGATTAGGGCATGTTCCATTTTTGTTCTGATAGGATATTTTACCATACTTCAGTTGACCAAAAAAACGCTCTGCTCCAGGTCTAATTAAAAATGTATGTGGCACCCCATCCCTTTGTGCTGCCAAAAGCACGTATTTGGTGTGCCTAATGGTTAATGCAGCACTGGTGGTATCTTACGTTTTAAATTACGAGCCGAGGAAGTATAGCCCAGTTCTGTGCCAGTTCAGTAGTTATGTTTCCGAGTGGCCCTTGTCATAGGCGCCTGAAAATGGTGAAGCCAATTGAGGCCTCCTACCAAGTGCAATTTTGACTCGGACATCTGGGCTTGCACCTGTTAGTCTGTCCCAGCTCTGAGATTCTTTAGTCTCAAGGTGACATGTCTCCAGGTCCTGTTGGTCTGTCCCAGCACTGAGATTCTTTAGTCTAAAGGTGACATGTCTTCAAGTCCTGTTGGTCTTGTCCCAGCACTGAGATTCTTTAGTCTCAAGGTGACATGTCTCCAGGTCCTGTTGGTCTGTCCCAGCACTGAGATTCTTTAGTCTAAAGGTGACATGTCTTCAAGTCCTGTTGGTCTGGTCCTAGCTCTGAGATTCTTTAGTCTCAAGGTGACATGTCTTCAGGTCCTGTTGGTCTGTCCCAGCACTGAGATTCTTTAGTCTCAAGGTGACATGTCTCCAGGTCCTGTTGGTCTGTCCCAGCACTGAGATTCTTTAGTCTAAAGGTGACATGTCTTCAAGTCCTGTTGGTCTTGTCCCAGCACTGAGATTCTTTAGTCTCAAGGTGACATGTCTCCATGTCCTGTCGCTCTGTTCCAGCACTGAAATTCTTTAGTCTCAAGGTGACATGTCTCCAGGTCCTGTTGGTCTGTCCCAGCACTGAGATTCTTTAGTCTAAAGGTGACACGACTTCAGGTCCTGTTGGTCTGTCCCAGCACTGAGATTCTTTAGTCTAAAGGTGACATCTCTCCAGGTCCTGTTGGTCTGTCCCCAGCTCTAAGATTCTTTAGTCTAAAGGTGACATGTCTCCAGGTCCAGTTGGTCTGCCCCAACACTGAGATTCTTTAGTCTCAAGGTGACATCTCTCTAGGTCCTGTTAGTCTGTCCCCAGCTCTAAGATTCCTTAGTCTCACAGTGGCATCTCTCCAGGTCCTGTTCGTCTGTCATACTAATTTAGGTTTTCTTATCTCAGGTATAGGCAAAAAAGCCAAATTTCTACCAGATTTACGGTATTTATCACGGTATCAAGGTCGAAGGGTTGCGATAGCCATAGTACTGAGCCAAAAGGTTAAGAACTCATGGTTTCTGGATATTTAAAAAAAAGTAATGTTTTTTTTTTTTTGGGGGGGGGGGGGGGGGGGGGGGGGGGGGGGGGGGAGCACTTCAGAGGGTATAAACTGCACGCACGCCAATTTAACTTATTCAGTCCCAAGCAACGCTCAGGTGGGTTAATGATTTTACCTCTTGATTTCCCTCCACAGCATTATGCGCGTTCTTACTTTAACATTTGGTCAGAACACATTAAAGAAATCTGGCTTTCTCCATTGATAATTAAAACTATATATATATATATTGCTACTTTAAAAGTAAAGCGTTCTTGATTCAGCATCATGCCACTTTTGGTATTTCCTAGAAACCTTCTGGTACTGAAAGAAGACGAAAGGGGGGAAAGAAAGGCAGAAAAAGAAGACTAACACAGTTGTCGGCGTATGTGGCTTTGGCGCTTTGTAATGCCGGGGCGCCAGGTTCGATCCCAGCTGCGGGCCTTGCGCCTTGCGTTGGTTTCGACAGTGGTATTGAGTAGCCGACCGTCGACATAGCAATTTCTAATTACTGGACGTAAATTTGCCTAGAAAAACCCCAACAGACAACAAATGCTGGGGGTTGGTTCTGCATCGTCCTGTAAAGGATACGCAACTAACTTGAACTAACACAGTTAGGGCTTATTTAAGATTGATAATTTAATAACCAAGGGCCGCAAGACTTACTCCAACTCAACATAATTTAGCAACGTTTGATTGCCTGCTTGTGCCAGTAGTATAGTTTACTGGAAATCAAGCAAAGAATAATGTAAAATACTTCGCCATCAGTAGTTTGCCCTTTGTTCCTGAATCTATTCTGCTAGGGCAGTGGTGTGCGCAAACTCATTAGTCAAAAGAGCCACAAATCTGCAGCACGATTAAAATTTGTGGAGACCCAAATTTCCTTTTCAAGAAACCATCAAGAAAATTTGTGGTCGGCTGGCCGAGCCGCAGTCAGGTTGCTAAAGAAACGCATGCGGCTTGCGAGTCGCGATTTGCCGACAACTTTCATCATCATCATCAGGTGCCTTGCCGACTGGCGTGGCGATCATGCCTCTCCATAATCCACGATCTCCAGCATGTATCCGTTCGTGTGCCGACACAACTTCATGCCATGCATCAAGACTGTCAGGAATCTTCTCTCGTTGTCTTCCTCTATCCCTCCTTCCACAGATCTTTCCAGTAGTCACAACATGTTCTGTTTTCCCTCTTCTCACAACACGGCCGAAAAATGACTGTCGATTTCTGATGTCTGTGATAAGTTGTCTTCGGGATTCCGCCTCTTTCAAAACCTCATGGTTGCTCTTTTTGGTGTGTGTGTGTCGTGTTCTCTAGCCAGCGGAAAGCTGCAGTGACCGCCTCCACCTCAATTCTTAAGCTGGATGTTGTGGTATTATATGCTAGGCTCTCCTGCACCAAACGTCGACCATTAACTTTTGCTAAAAAAAAAAACCAAGCACTTCTTTTGCCTCTTGACACTGAACCGTCTGTGTAAATGATCAAATCCTCTGAGCGAGCATTATCTTGAATTAATTGCTGAATTTCCACCTCTGTGGCACCTGCTGGCCAGTCTCTGCATTCCCGGCTCAGCGTGATTATGACTCTACACAAATCTGACTGCTCAGGTGGCACTTTGACCCACTCCTCTCCTCGCCTATTGTTCTCAAGGATGCAAACCTGTCTGATTATGTCTTCTGCCTGAGCCATCCATGACTTCCCTCTTATCAGCCGCTGACCATTAACTGCACCCAGAGCTTCACGCAGAGGGTGGTCTGTGTCTGCAGCTACCCTGAGATATGACTTCGCCTGCAGCACCTTGTGCCTACCTGCAACCGTCGGCAAACCAAGGATGTATCGCATACACACCACTGGAGTGTCTCTGGTGCAACCCAGAGTGACCCGCATAGCCGCGTTCTGTATGCGCTCTAGTTTGTCCACCTGACTCTTTGGGCAGTCCCAGGCCATAATCCACCACTGACAGGATCAGGTGCTGATATAGTGTGAAAAGCATTCTCTGCTCTATGTCAATTGCAGCCATAGTCTTAAGTGCACTAAGTCCTTTTTGGCATCTCGTCACAACAGTCTCCACATGGTCCTTAAATGACAGGGTCCTGTCAAATGTAATTCCACAGATACTTCAGTTTGCTCTCTCTGTTGACGCTTCTACCATCTATCGTGAGACTTGGGACATTAGTTTTAACGATTCTGTTGTCCAGAGAACACCACAAAACAGACGCCTTTTCCGGGTGGACGACAGCCTTCATTTCTCACTTTGTCTACTGTCGCTTGTAGCTCCCGAGCTGTTTTTTCCCTCTCTTCCCCCTGCCTATATGCAAGTATATCATCCGCAAAAGTCAGTATTCTTCCAACTTCTAGGCTTGCAATCTTGCTCGTATACACGTTGAAGAGCACAGGCGAGATGGCGGCAGTCATGGGGCCAAAGTGCGTGGTTCAGAGGTCCATGAGCCCAGTCGGAGAGCAACCCGACTTGAATACAGGACAGCTGCAACCCAATTCACCAGCCATGGATTGACCTCCTTCTCCCTCAGTGCAGTCATTAAGATGTCGTATCTCACTCTGTTATAAGCATCCTCGAGATCCAGTCCTACCGCCATAGTTTCCTGTCTGTTCTGGAACCCTTTATAGACGTCAAAAGCAAAAGTTTCCGCATTTGCCCAATTGTCCTTTCCCGGCCTGTAACTTCCCAGATCCCTTGGGAGAAGCTTCCCCCTTTCCAAAAATTCTTGTAACTTTACAGCAACTATCTTCTCCAAGACCTTCCCAAATGTGTTTTGTAAGGGGATGATTCTAAAGCCACTAAGCTTAGAATGATCTGACATCTATTCAAATTAGGGGGGGGGGAGGTACACACAGTTATTCTACAAAATGTGTGTGTGAGAGAGAGATAGACAGTGAGAGAGAGAGAGAGAGATAGATAGATAGATAGATAGATAGATAGAGAGAGAGAGAGAGAGGGGTGGGGGACAAAGAAAAAGAGTTATGTTATGTGTGTGTGCGCGTGCGTGCGTGCGCATGCGCGTGCGTGCGTGCCCCGAACGCTTGTATGGGCAGAGTTACAAAGAAAATACATTATAATTGTCACAGAACAGAAGATGACATATAAGTAATTAACGAATAATGAGAGATAACTGTAGAATTTTACAAATATAATTGAAGTCCAGTGTACTGCTTCTTGTGTAGTTATGTCCCCTCAAGTTTCCAGGCACGTCATCAAATAATTTTGTTTTCGAAGAAACAAATTGTTGAACAAATTGTGTACTCTAGAAAATCAAGACCATCATCCTTAGCTTTCGCCACTACTGTCGTTGCTGTTGTTAAATAACAGTACATTTAATCATTTAAAGTAAAGTTAAGAACGTTATTTTACATCATTGTTGCAAATGGTTAACTCTTCCTTTATATATATATATATATATATATATATATATATATATATATATATATATATATATATATATATATATATATATATATTTAGTATCCAGAAACTATGAGTTGTATACTTTGGCTCGGTACTGTAGGTATCTAAACCCTTCGGCCTTGATTACATGATAGATATCGTAAATCTGGGAGTAATGTTTCTTTTTTGCCTAACTCCTGGGCGTGAACACCGACCACAAGGAGTTTAGCCAACTGCGCTAGCGAGACGGGCCTTCCTATATATAAAACGAAACGTACTATTGGGCCTCAGGCAAGAGAGGTTGCACATCACGTCATAACAACACAGAGAACAAAGCAATCTAGTTTCAACTGTGTATACATTTTCACAAATCAGAAAAACGTCTTTTAAAGTGTAACACAATATTGTCATCAAAGAAAAAAGAAAAAGCAGCAGCAGAAGAAGTAGAAGGAGAAAAAAGGAGAATCAGAAGCAGCAGCAGCAGAAGAAGAAGAAGAAAAAGCAGAAAAAGAAAAAAAAAAGAAGAAAAAAAAGAAGAAGAACAGAAGAAGGATAACGAGGAGGAGGAAGAGGAGGGGGAGAAGAAGAAGAAGAAGAAGAAGAAGAAGAAGAAGAAGAAGAAGAAGAAGAAGAAGAAGAAGAAGAAGAAGAAGAAGAAAACAGAAGAAGAAGCAGAAGAAAAAAGGAAAAGAAGAAAGTGGAGGAGGACGAGCAAAAGAAGAAGAAGAAGAAAAAAGAAGAGAAGAAGAAGAAGAAGAAGAAGAAGAAGAAGAAGAAGAAGAAGAAGAAGAAGAAGAACCATGAATGTACACAGGTATGAATACACAAATGTTACTGATACTAACAATTTAAAAAAAGTAAAATAAAATGATGTTATTGCTGTTGTCAAATCGATAATCTTAAGGAAATCAATTTTCTTCTTCTTTCTGTATCACTATTTAACTTTCCTCGTCATCATCGTCACCCCTCCTTTCACGTATATTATCATTATTATTCCAACAAATATTGCTCATTTTTAAAACTAAGAACTGCTGTCGCCTTTGGCTGTGATCTTTATTTTCCCTAACAAAGCAGGAGGAGAAGTATGACAAACACAAACCCAAATATTATTCTGCCTAATCTTGTTTTCATCAGTTTTTGTCCGTATTATTCACTAACCAAAGTCAAGGCTGTCACGCTGGACTGCGAACCCTATCAACAACTTGATCCCCTAACCAATGGTTGCACCGCCACTATTTTCTTCCCTTTCTTTTTTTCGCTAGTCGGGCCACATTGTACTTCAGTTTTTTTTTTTTTCAGTCTCTGATCTTGACGTCTAACCCGCCCATCTTCCCCTTTCCTACCAACAGCTGCACTTTTCGTTCGTATAATTGTAATATTCTTGGAGTCGCCGTGACATAGCAGCCAGATATTTGCCTGTGGATTCGAAGATCGTGGGTTCATGTCGTGACGGAGCCGCACTTTTTTTCAGAAATGACCTTGGCTCCCAGGTCCACACAGCATTAAATAGCTACCAGGTAAAGTTATGGAAATAAAGGCGGCCCGCGTGATGTTGACCTCATTACCCAGCGAGTACCGATTGGACTATAAAATATAGGTACAGCTCTATATACCCAATACGCAGGAAGCCGTGGAAAAGGATCCTTGAGGATCACTTCCAAAAAAGAGTCCCCAATGTTTTCTTTTGGTCAGAGCCCAGTTCCAAAATGAATAGGTAGCCAGCCACTCTAGTATCTTGCAACGTGTGACGTTCGCGTGGTTTTTTCACCCCTAATCGCGACCACCCTCTGCTGGAAGTACATTTTATCAACAGATCGATCCACGCTTGAAATTGTGTTATTTTGTAACCTATTGTGACGCCCCACTAAAACTGTTTATTTCTTGGCGGCAGTGGTTTTAGTTTTAATGCCATCGTCGTGATTGTAATTAACGCGTTCACCCCGGTGATCTATTAAAAAATAGGTGGGGTGGGGAGGGGTGGGGGGACGGGTGTTTGACTTGCTTGGGATGTCCCGTTTTCAGCTCAACATATTAGTGGGATGTCCCGTTTTCAGCTCAACATATTGGTGGGATGTCCCGTTTTCAGCTCAAAATTTTAGTGAGATTTCCCCCCATCCCCTTCAGCTCAACATATTAGTGGAATGTCTCGTTTTTAGCTCAACATATTAGTGGAATGTCTCGTTTTCAGCTCAACATATTAGTGTAATGCCTCGTTTTCAGATCAACATATTAGAGCAATGTCTCGTTTTCAGCTCAACATATTAGAGCGATGTCTCGTTTTCAGCTCAACATATTAGTGGAATGTCTCGTTTTCAGTTCAAACTATGATGGTTTCTCTAGCGGTTAACATCAAGGTTACATGTGACTGATAAAACAGCTTGCCAATTTTGCATTTGTAATACACACTCACATTGTCCCTGTTTCTATCCGTCTGCGTTCTAACCCCTGTGGCAATAGCTGAAGATCCGCCCCTGAACTTGTTAAAGCTGATCGAAAAGATGTGAAGAGGGAAGTGACGTATCTGCACTTAGAACTCGTATGTGAACCCTTGATTACCTTGACCTCACATACAGAATTATGTACATAAACATATTGTTGTGATACCTGTTGTATTTACAGTCATGCTCAGCAGCATTCCCTAACATTTACCATAATCCTGTTTGTGTCCTCGGCTTTAAAGTGCATTGACCTGACGGTGATTCTATGTCCTGTTCTCGTGTATACAAAAGAGTTGAGTTGAATTATGGGCCGACGTCACAGCACTCGAGATATTCCTATGAGCATTCCATCATTATCTTCAGCAGCCACCCTAGAGTCCCAGTCCTCTAGTACCAGCAGAAGTGAGAGTGTGCGTACTCTTGCCTTCCCTCTAACTGTTAAGTGTCAGCCAGATCCACCAGCTCACTTCCATCTACACCGTTGTCTTCAAAGGGAATGGGGCAGGCGTCTGGACTCCTTCAGGACATCCCAATGCTTAGTGTTTATATTATGTACATTATTAATACACTTAACATATATTATACATAATACACCATTTATGTGTGAATGAAGAAGAAGAAGACGGATGTGGGTATCGAATGTGCCATTTGAAGTTCTTTAGTTGTTCTTCTTGTTCCTTTCTTTTTCTTTTTCATCTTGGCGTTACTACCTGCTAGAAAAGTAATTGTACATGGCCTGCCCCCATGTCCTTCTTGATCTCATAGACAGTCAACTAGCTAACCCAAAAATGTCCTACATTTGATCACATGCTACAGCTTTCCCTTTGTCGTCTCTGTATAGTGTAGACTGCTAAAGGCGATTTCGAATATAGCGAGCTTCTGTTGTGGAGAACAATTTGTTTATTCCTTGCAATTTTTCTTGCTTTAACGCTTATCTGGATAAGAGGAATTTCTGATCAGAAGGAAAATTTCTTGGGGCCACTGTGAGTTCTTCTTATCAAGTCTGCACAGTATTTTAAACCCTTCAGTGCCAGGTGGGTGCTGTTTGACTTGTCATATCCTAGAACTGATTTTTTAAGCATGACATACCTGGCTGTTTTTGGCAGTTGCATGTCCTCTACACAACATAGCAAAATTATCCCCATTTTCTGGCTGTTTCTAAAGTTACTAGGCATTTTTACGTTCAGTAGTTTGCCATTGCTTATTCAACGGTCGGCTCTTAAACCAGTCTTAAACCAACACAAAGCAGTCTTTGTCAGTTTGCCTACTTCTGAGTGTAACAGGAATAAAATCATAACACTATTAAAAAGAAGGATTTAGGGCAACCGGTGGGCAATTTTGTGTTTAAAATAACTATAAAATGTGGACAAAATATTAATAGTGCGGCACAATGTGTCATTAGACAGGACAGTCTACCTCCTAGCTCCATTAGACTCCAACTGTTTTTCAAGGGTTTTCCCCCCTGTCTCAGATAAAGTCCAGACCAGTAGCTCTCAACCTTCCTAATGCGGCGACCATTTAATACAGTTCTTCAGGCTGTGGCAGTCCGCAAACAATACAATTATTTTCCTTGCTACTTCATAACTTCCATGAATATGTGTTTTGCGATTGTCTTTTTGGCAACCTCTGTGAAAGGGTTATTGAACCCCAAAAAGGGTCGTGACCCACAGCTTGGGAAACGCTGTCTGGGTAATTTAGTAGAAAGCGTTCTGCTTTTCTTATAAATAAGTAAAAGTAAAGGACCTTTTCCAACGCCTTCAGGTGCATTGGGCAACCATAGATGAACTTATGTTCTACAAATCAATCGGCACTCAGAGTGTGATGTGGTCAGCATCACACGGCTGCCTTTACTTCCCCGGACTATGCCTGGTACCCAATTATGACTGCGTCAACCTGGAAGTCAAGATCATTTCTGAAGGAAAGAAGTCCAACTCCGTTCTCGTTTAAACCCACGATCTTTTGATCCGTAGGCAAGCGTCTACCCGCTATATCACGGTGGCTCCCCTTATGTACAAGCGAGACAGTGACAACTAAACATTCGAACGCCCTCGGCTTTAAGCATGTTCTCTTTAATAAACTGGTTTTATTGTTTGTTCTAATCACTGTTTCAGGGATTAGGTGAGGGGGGAAAAAAGGGGGGGGGGGGGTGAAAGCCTCATAATGTAAGCGTCCACAGCCAGTGCAGTCGCCACAGACTGTGCAGCTTAGGATTTTACTTTTTACACAACCACTCTCCATTACTTAGCGAGGACGGAAACGGGGTCTCTCACGCCAGCGCCTAAACCACTTACAGAAATTAAACGATCCTACGGGGAGGTAGTCCTCTTTATTTCTATAGAAATAGTTTTTACCTGGTTACCACCCCTAGTTTCTATAGAAATTGTAGTAGTTGTAGTTGTAGATTTTTACGCCATAAGGACCCCTAAGGACATCACACAGGCGATAAACACAAGATGACACAAAGATCCACATTGCGGATGAGGATCATCGTGTAGAGGTTCCAGAAACCGCGTTCAGCCATTAGACCATATTTATGGTCGGGCTATATTGCGGCCCCTGGCAAGAGCCAAAGTAGAGCTTCAAATGACTAAATATTGCATCTCACAAGGAGATGACTGGATTATCATATAGAAAAAGTTTTTACTTGGTAAACAATCTGCATTTTTGTTTATGATTAAACAGAGGTTTCTGTATACATTTCATCGCCTTCTTTTTATCTATTTCCGTATTGCCTTTTAGCGTCAAGTTTTGAAAAGGAATCGGGTAGACAGCCTTTGTATCTACTCGTATTTACGGTCTTTTTTTTTTTCAACCCGTACTTTTCGGTTGAAAAGACGAAAGTCATGGATGGCACCGTCTGAGGATACTATTGGAGCATCGGTCTCAGTCGAGCAAATACACGGGCAGGAATGGGTTAACACGAACCCTAACAACAACAGTAGTTTCCATCAGGGTCACTATTACATAAGGAAAAATGTTACGATCTGGCAGAATCAGAGGTACAACAACTGACAGACGAAAACGCTGGACCAGATGATGCAGTAAGTAGTGTACACCGATGGTGACTTGAAGTCAGTGACACGAATGGATGGACACGTCAAACAATGGAATGGAATGAGCCTATATGAGTGTGCCATTAAGTAACGGTGGCCAGTGTGTTTGTCCTACATTAAATACTATCGAACAATGCTAACATAATGGAAAGACAATTCAGCTGATAAAAGAAATAACCTAAGGTAAGATCAAGGGTTTTTTTATGGTACGCAGTACTGACACCTTTTTAAGGCATCCCTTTTAAGTCCTTCTCGTGTGTGTTTTTTGTTTTTGTTTACAAGCTGTTTGCCTGTTCTTTTCCATCCTGTTTCAAAGTATCCCTTAAATTCTCAACACGAGCTTTATTTCCTGAACAAAAAAATGCTGTTCTCCCCACAAGATGTCTTATAAAATGTGCCCCTACGCCATTAACATTTACTGCTGCATGTATCATCAGCCTCCATTCATTCCTTGTGATTGGTCCTCTCTTCAAGTGTTCATAGGTCTGCGTCTG
Organism: Candidula unifasciata; assembly: GCA_905116865.2. NCBI lineage: Eukaryota > Metazoa > Mollusca > Gastropoda > Stylommatophora > Geomitridae > Candidula > Candidula unifasciata. The sequence continues at coordinate 20,187 of CAJHNH020000142.1, forward strand.
CATGGCTGTTATCTCTCCAATCTATTTGGCCTGTCTCATGGTATAATTTTATTCTTCTTACTTGCGCATAAAGTTTTGTCTCTATTTTATGTCATTCTCTTTCTATATGCCCTGGCCATTGTAGACTATTAGACCTAATTAATGGTTATTAAAACAGTTTATGAATGTTATTGTTGCTTCAAAACAAAATATGTAATTCTGAATTATTATAATTTCAAAACATGTTTAACATATTTTTTAATTCTGTTATTTTAACACTTGCCAGTTATTGTTCTCCTTCTTCACATTTACTGCCTGTAAACTTGGAAAAGTTGTGGTTGTTCATCCACTTCTGGATTGAAGCCTTGTTCCAGAACTTGTTCTGCATGCACATCCAGGATTGATTTGTATGCGACTGGTGGCTCCTCCCCCGGCAGGAAGATGCACTCTGACTTCAAACGATACACCCCTAATGAGCCAAATATCAGAAAATGCTTGTCAGGGGCCAGTGGGTGAAAACTGGAGAACCATGAAAGACATGGAAAGAAAGTTAAACGCATTGGGAAAACAAAAGCTTAAGGAAATTGAAGAACATTAAATAGAGTGAATTATTAGAAGAGACACAAGAGAAATGGGTGGAAAACCGTTTGAATCAGTTACAGGAAAGAGAAGATGGTAATATCCTGAGGACATAAAAAGAAGTGAAGAAAGAATCACTAATACATGGACATCACTGAAATGGGAAATAAATGGACTGAGGAAATAAAGTCCAAAAGAAACCCTAAAATGAATGTTGATGAGAGAGGCCAAAGGTGCTTGAGTGAATTCTATCTGATATTGAAAAGATTTTACAGGACTAGACTGCAAGCTCTTTCTTCTGTTTCAAATTCTCTAGTCCTGTATTGTGTTTTTAGCTTCAGGTTTTGAAGAGGAATCGGGTGTTAGCCTTTGTATGTGCTATGTAGGTGCTCATATTTACGGCCCTGGATTTTGTCATCTATCCATCGTTTGGGTGGTCACCCTCTGAATCTGCTTCCTGTTGTCTAAGTTACAGAATGACAGGAGTTCTCTGTGGGGCACTATCTGGTGGTAGTCTTGATACATGTCCAGAACATTCGATCTGTTATCTCTTGATGTAGTTTAATACTGGTTTGGTATCGTCATTTCTAATCCTGTCTCTTCTAGATCAATTTAGAATTCACTCAAGATATTTCATTTGTCTTTTGTTATTAATGTCCATGTTTAGCACTGATAATACAATGCTGGTAAAAATATGAAAGCTATATGTTCAAGTCTTTTCAGCTAAGTGTATTCAGGGGCCAAAATATAGAAAATGGGGACTGTCCGGGCCAAAGGTCCAAGCTCTAGCACAAAATAACAATAACTAACACAACAGAGTTGGCTATGAGGGCCACTTGCTAGGTCTCTGCAGGCCAGATTCAACCTGTGGCCCACAAGTTCAATACCCTGTTCTATGTGATTCTCAGCACAGCATGATGATAGTGATGATGATGAGACCAACAGCCGGAGGTAAATAAAAGACAGGAAGGCTTGAAATGAGCTTACTGAGGGCCCATGCTCCAACTTGTCGGTAAATGACAGGAGTAGACAGAGGAAGAACACTACTCTAGGAACTGTACTGTAAAATCTTCATGGATTCCAGTCATCTTGACTTCAAATTAAATTACAAAGACAATAGAAAATTAACAGGAAACGATAATGGTTAAAAACAAATTTTAATCAACTGTAAAAGTATGCATTATGTGTACATTATTTACAATGTTGGTGAGGTTTCTTAGTAATAAAGCCTCCCCAATTTAAGAGGATCTTTTTGATATTTTGTTATCTTTGTTTTGTGTGTGTGTTTACCTTGGCATGAGAAGCTCCCATACATTGTGAAAGTTTGTTGTCCTGAGTGTTGTTAATTTACTGACCAGATTCAGTCAAAGATACAGCTGAACCAGATGTGTCAATGCAATGGCTGGTTTTACCAATGTCTGTCAATAAGATGGCTGGACTAGATTATATCAAAGAAATGGCTAGATGACCAGGTTCTGTCAATGTGATGTCTGGACCGGATTATGTGAATGAGATGGCTAGTTGTACCAGATTCTGTCAATGTGATGTCTGGACCAGATTTTGTCAATGAGATGGCTGGTTGTACCAGATTCTGTCAATGAGATGGCTGGTTGTACCAGATTCTGTCAATGAGATGGCTGGTTGTACCAGATTCTGTCAATGTGATGTCTGGACCAGATTTTGTCAATGTTATGTCTGGACCATGCGTCAATGTGATGTCTGGACCAGATTTTGTCAATGTGATGTCTGGACCAGATTCTGTCAATGTGATGTCTGGACCAGATTTTGTCAATGAGATGGCTGGTTGTACCAGATTCTGTCAATGTGATGTTTGGACCAGATTTTGTCAATGTGATGTCTGGACCAGATTTTGTCAATGAGATGGCTGGTTGTACAAGATTCTGTCAATGTGATGTCTGGACCAGATTCTGTCAATGTGATGTCTGGACCAAATTTTGTCAATGAGATGGCTGCTTGTACCAGATTCCGTCAGTGTGATATCTGGACCAGATTCTGTCAATGTGATGTCTGGACCAGATTCTTTCAATGTGATGGCTGGGTCAAATTCTGACAGTAAGCTGGCTTGATCAAATCTGACCATTAGATGGCTGGATCAAATTCTGACAATGTGTTGGCTGGATCAAATTCTGACAATGAGTTGGTTGGACAATTACATTTGAGCAATTGGATTACCATTATTTGCTTCATTCATGTAATTGTTATGTTAGTATGCACCTGACGAGATACAGCGAAATATGCCAGGCAATAAATTGTGCAATCTATTGTTTGTGTCTTCTTTGCTCAATTTACAACGGGGAAACATTGCTTAGAAAACTATTAATTATCTGGAAACTATGAATTATTAGCTAACTGTGTAAATTCACTATCTGTGTAATTTCTGTTACTTCAGATAATTTACAAACTTTTGTTAGATAACAAGATTTCCCTGGCTGAATAATATTAATTGCTAATTTACACTATCAATTAATTAGCTGGGTGTCGAATGGTATTTTTGTAATTTAGCTGCATGTTGTTCATCAACAGGGCGTTTGACTGTTTGTAATTAGTTTATAAATATTCTGACAGAATAGTGTTTGTTACTCGACCAATTCACTGGCTGGGCTATTAACACTTCAATGATTGATATAGGCAATATTCTGGCCAAATGCTGCTTCTCGACTGGCATGGAACCATCAACTTGCAGACATACTGTCACTTCGCTTATAGAACAGACCCACACTAACTGAATCTATTTCGATTATGAGTGGTCTCCGTCTGTGATGATTGAAAAACAGCCGGACAGTGGTAGTGAGTTCGCTTTGTGAGCACTGTTAGTCTGAGAATACCTGATGCACTGTGGATTCACGGACTATTTCCTGGACACAGATGACTGTGATGTGAAAGCGCAAGCCGTCAATCTGTTCAAGGATGGGAATCCATGATTCGACTCATAAAACATCTGTGCTTTATCGTGAGAGGTTATGTTCCAGATTTTAAAATGGCTCAACCCAAAGTATTGTCCTCACTTATGTTTCTCAAGTCTTTGAAATAAAGATTTGCACCCACCAATGTCCCATCTGGCATCTTGCCTCCAAGTGGGAAATGACCAACTCGCTGAAACCCAGGACATCGCTCAATAATCTTCATCATTGCATGATTATTGCTGAATGTGTCTGTGTAAATACCTGTAAAGCCCAACCGTTTTGAAAACAGGACCACTTGTCTAAAAATAAAGTCTCCAATTCCTTTACCTCGCTCTGACTTTTTAACAATAATAATTGGGTCAACAAGTTTATTTTCTGTGCCTCTGTAGAATTTACTGTCAATCAACGAGAATGCACCTATCATTTTCCCGCACTCTTTACCACATAAAACAAAGCTCGGATAACCATCAACTTCTTTCCGGAAGTCTTTTTCTGTTGGGTATTCGTCGACACCGAATCCGTGTCCGTTGACTGCCGCAGCGACAATGAGGCTGTACATGTCAGAGATCTGACCGTCGGTGATGGTATCAATGGTGATGTGTCTGCCGTCAGGCAAGGTAGCATGCATTGGCAGATGCATCATATCCCGGTCAACTTTCCAGCTGTCGCGGTTGCTGTTATGCTCAATTAACATGGTGTGCTGTGTAGCGTTAACTTGATATGCTGTGAACCTTGGGAAGGAGTCAGAATCCAGTCTTCTGTAGCAGATCTGGTATCTCGGTGTATGTTAAGAGTCAACAGATCTGATATCTTGGTGGATGTTAGAGTCAATAAACAGATTTGGTATCTTGTTGTATGTCACGAGTCAAGAGATATGAAACGTTGCTTTGCCTGAACGTCAAGAAATGATCATGAAAATCTGCAAGTATACAAATGAATAAACACAAGGTGAGCACATTCAGGATGTCTGTCAGGAAAATGGTTTGCAGTATCAAATTAATGATAACATTTAATTATACAGGTGACTGCCTACAAACTGCTTGTGGTGAAAGCTGAGGTATGTGGGCCATTTTAAACAACATGGTAGCCTGTAGAGAAAGGTAATGGAGGGTATAGTTTCCAGAGAACAAAGCAGAGGCAGACCTATGTAAATGTGGATACAAAACAATGAGGATGCATTGGGTATTTAAGAATAGACTGGAGAACTGGCAGTTCACTGAGGGAAAGAAAACAAAATACTCGACCACATTTAACTAGCTACCCCTAAAGTGGAGCTTTTGGTTATATTGTGGTCTGTGTTTATTTGTGCCATACTCATGGCTTACAATTACTCTCACAAAGTAGCCCTGAAAAAGACTTAAAGTATTGATGCGATGATCAGAGCCAAGCTCCTTCCTGACCAGGGACTCAGTCGCCCACTGACGGACCAATAAATTACTTACTGATGCAACTATAACAGGGTCAAAAATGGTGTTTATAGCAAAAGTGGCAATACTGGTATGTGAAACAAAAGCAAATTAGGTAGAAGAAGTGATTTTATTTTAATTTCATCAATATTTTTTTAAAATCATTGTTTTCTTCGCAGTTTTGATTGCATCTCACCGAGGGACAAAGAACAACATCATCAGCATCATGTGCCGTGCTGGTAAGCATAGGCTGACATATTTCGCCCTCACACGATCCACAGAATCAAGGATCCGCTCAATGTTTTTATCTTGCTCCCTCCATCTGGCCAGGCCATCCAGGTTTTTATCTCTTTGGCTTCATCTTGCTCTCTTTCCATTAATCTTGCTGGTTCTTAACAAGTTCTCAAGTCTATTCCTTCTCACAATATGTCATACAAATATTCAGAGTCTACACTTCATTGTTCTAATAAGTATACACATTGTATCTGTCGTGGAGAGGACTGATTTGTTTGTTTGTTTTTTCCATCCTTCCAGGATTTTCTTTGCATTCTTCTTAAAAATTATCTCTCTGGGGTCAGAAAATGTTTTCCAGTTAAGGAACAAGATATGGCACACTAACAAGCCAGTAAAACAGATGTATACCCAAAACTCAAGTCCTTGTACAAAGCCAAAGTATAAATGGATGTATACCCAAAACTCAAGTCCTTGTACAAAGCCAAAGTATAAATGGATGTATACCCAAAACTCAAGTCCTTGTACAAAGCCAAAGTATAAATGGATGTATACCCAAAACTCAAGTCTTTGTACAAAGCCAAAGTATAAATGGATGTATACCCAAAACTCAAGTCCTTGTACAAAGCCAAATTATAAATGGATGTATACCCAAAACTCAAGTCCTTGTACAAAGCCAAAGTATAAATGGATGTATACCCAAAACTCAAGTCCCTGTACAAAGCCAAAGTATAAATCGATGAATAACAAGGACTTTGCACTGGAGTGCAGAACTGGTGAACACACACAATCAAGCCAATGCCACAGTAACAAGAAGTGCAGCAGTTTTGTCGCCTCACCAGTAGTTAAAGTCTTACTGGTGTCCCTTTTCTTGAATGATTGTTTAACACACTTACAGACAGGGCTAAAGGAAGTAGCTGCGAAATGCAGTCTGTTATGATTATTCAACGACAAGCCTGTCTCTCTCCCCATATGCACATTCTGACGCAACTCGCTGTCCTCAAGTCACCAGGTTGTCGTAAACCCCCTCCGTTTCTGATGAGACCTCGAGTTCGCTTGCTAAGACAGCAGGCGAGTGCCGTTTGTGATGATAATACATAAGGGAAAGAACCGTATACCCCATGTATAAGATGCCCTATGGATCAGACGACCCCAATTTGTAAGCCCAAAATTAGAACATTCATAATGTATTTTAATCGCAATCTGCGTAAAAGAAAGCAGCCAATTTTTACCAAAACAAAACAAAAAGGTGAAAAACATATCCTTCTAATAGATGCGGTAATTAGCAGTTTTACAGTATAACTTTATATTTGGTGATTAGGAACAATTCATAGCTCGAAGTCGAAATAGGTCTCAAATGGATAAAGGGAGCGCAGTGGCCAGACGCTAGCCTTCCACTCCTAAGGTCTTAGCTTTGAATGTGCATCAAGTTGGATTTATTCTTAGGTCGACTCCGCTTAAAATGGGTACCAGAAAACATCATACAGAGTAAAGGCGGCAGGCGTGATGTATATCACGTAGTGAGTGTTGACATTAGCTAAAGCAAACAAAAACAAATTACAGGGAAACAAAGAAAGTAAATGAGAACAGGTATAATCAGAAAAAAACGAGGGGTATGGAAAGAGGAGGAAAACTCAATGAAAAATAAACTAATAATCAATCAAGAGTATCAGGACTATTTTCTAATTTCTCATACACTCCTCATTATTTAATTCCCACATTAAGTTGCTCTTTAGAAGTAGTAGTAGTAGGTGTAGTAGTAGTAGGTGTAGTAGTAGTAGGTGTAGTAGTAGTAGGTGTAGTAGTAGTAGGTGTAGTAGTAGTAGGTGTAGTAGTAGTAGGTGTAGTAGTAGTAGGTGTAGTAGTAGTAGGTGTAGTAGTAGTAGGTGTAGTAGTAGTAGGTGTAGTAGTAGTAGGTGTAGTAGTAGTAGGTGTAGTAGTAGTAGGTGTAGTAGTAGTAGGTGTAGTAGTAGTAGGTGTAGTAGTAGTAGGTGTAGTAGTAGTAGGTGTAGTAGTAGTAGGTGTAGTAGTAGTAGGTGTAGTAGTAGTAGGTGTAGTAGTAGTAGGTGTAGTAGTAGTAGTAGGTGTAGTAGTAGTAGGTGTAGTAGTAGTAGGGTGTAGTAGTAGTAGGTGTAGTAGTAGTAGGTGTAGTAGTAGTAGGTGTAGTAGTAGTAGGTGTAGTAGTAGTAGGTGTAGTAGTAGTAGGTGTAGTAGTAGTAGGTGTAGTAGTAGTAGGTGTAGTAGTAGTAGGTGTAGTAGTAGTAGGTGTAGTAGTAGTAGGTGTAGTAGTAGTAGTAGTGGCAGCAGCAGCAACAGGGGTGGCGGCAGCAGCAGTAGTATAGTAGTAGTTTAAGGCAATTAGTTGCGCTTTAAGACTATTTTCTTTAAGAATTGCCACGGAATTCTATAAAATATATTGTCCACACGAGGCGCGCTATCGCAGAGAAAATATTGTGACATTTTTTTGGGCCACGTCAAAAAAAAAAAAAAACCCCATACGGGAGAGGTCGATTAAAGGCACGAACTACAAACCGATACTAGTGGGAATTTGTCAAGAGAAAACGAACAGCAGTCTATCGTAGTGTACAGATATGCGAACTAGAAAAGAGACCGTAACAAATAATTTATTTAGCCAACCTTATCAGTATTGATATAAGGAAACATACACTCATAAAACGCTTTTGCATCTTTATAGATCTTACTAGCGCTTTAACTACTAATTATTAATTATTATACTAAGTCCGTGGTACTAATAAGTAAATAACTAATGTAATCATAAATACAACTGAATTGTACTAAAGAATGACAGTAGCAGTAGTAGCAGCAGCAAAAGAGGAATTACGGTTTAGAAACAATAATATTAGAAAATATTAAGACCCAACTTACATTAGCAACATACGTCCCAGACTTCCAAAATCAAGCACATACAGTAGCATGAGAATTCGGGTAATGAATGGGCCACTTGGCGCGACCGTAGTTATATAGCTGACCTACCCCTGTACAGTCACATAGGCCGTCCCATGTTATGTCGGTTATTTTCCCCGGGAGTCATAACTCGGTTTTCCACCAATCAATAACCCCAAACCAGGTCGCAGGTCAGAGTTCGCGGGTGAAAGAGGAAAAAAAAAAAGGGGGGGGGGGGATGGGGGCGTTGTCGGTTGCGACCTGGGGGATGTGTTTACAATGTGAAATGTCAATGGGACATTGTTTGTGGTTATGTAATTACAGGTAGATATGTTGTGTAGATTTAACAAAGATCTAACAGGAAGATATCAGCCAGGAGTATAACTGGAGGGAAGATAACCGTGGGGCGGGAAAGAGAATAGGAAGTTCCGTGACTTATTTTAACATTATTTGTGTGTTTGTTGTTTTTTATTTGGGGTGTTATTGGACAGACATGACTGTTTCGTATCCCCCCCCCCCCCCCAAGAAAGTTGAGTCATCACATTTGTGTGTGTGTGTGTAAATTATCAGAATGCAGCAATTGAAATGTATTGTAGACACTAGAAAAGAATTATTGAGTGAGAGATTATGAGATAAGATAAGATTTGTTCACAATCTTTCGCTATTGATGTCAGCACACGGACAGATGGAGACGGCAAGAAGTGGCCAAGCAAGATCGCCCATGCCTTTCGGTCATATGACGATGACTGGTTCGGTACATGTTTTTGATTATATCGTTTGTTGGGCTTATTGTAGAGTTTCCGTGGTGCTGTCGTGGAAACAGGGTACTACTTCACAGAATATAGATATATGGCTTATGGGATGAGAGGCTCGTGTCTGTTTTCTCCTTATTTAATTTAAATCATCGCGAGGTATGGTGTGCGCCTCCTGTGCTAGAGGTCCCAGGTTCAGGCCATGTTGAAGGCTGCGATTTTTTTTTACGTGGACTTCTAGTAATTTCCCCTAGTCTCTGGGTAGTGAGATTGGACGCCCGTGTGTATTGCAGCGCACGTAAAAAAATCCCTTGGCAGTTGGAAATCGAAAAAAGTAGCCTAACGGCGCTGCCCGGGCAAAATTTGAAGTTAAAAATCTACCCAAAATCTTTCAGGATCATCGCCGGTGCTACGGAGCCCGTTCACTGTGCTGAGCTATTTCACACTCAGACTTGAGTTAGAAGTGGAACGGAGCACCTTATTGGTTACTACCCGTGTGTCATGACGTTGATAAGTTCTTCAAACTTCAAACCTCAAACCGAATTTAAAACAAAAGCTTGTAATCTTGACAGGAATTCTCAACCCAAGCGCAGGATTTACAATGGGAGCACCGGTATACGAAAACCTCCCCTCCGCGCGCGCACACACACACACACGCACACACACATATACAGACGCATACATAAAGGCATTTCGCTGCTGTTTATATACAAGCTCCACATCCCAAGATACAAGAGGTTAGTTAGTTGCGTATCCTTTACAGGACGTTGCAGAACCAACCCCAACAGCCCCTGGCTGTTGTGTGGTTTTTCTAGGCAAATTTACTTCCAGTAGTTTGCCATTGCTTCCTGGACAGTCGGCTTTCTTGATACCACTGTCGAAACCAACGCAAGGCATTACGAAGCGTTCGCATCGACTTAGCCACAGAGCCGACAAGATACAAGAGAAGAGACGAAAAACAATTCTGACGCTTGGGCTATTTGCCCTCTTTTTGTGCGCATAACGTAAACAAATCAACTGGTAGCAACGTCCTTTCCTGACTTTCACACGAGGCCATCACTCTGGCCCGATGTACACAAGGTGTGAATGAGGTTTCCTGTGGGAGATTATTTCTGACATCTGATGTCATTTATGCCTGTAAATACCTTAATACTGGGGCGCCGATAGAAAGACAGCATGGAGGGGGGTAAAAAGAGGTATGGGCCTCGGCCCCTTACAAATTTCAAGCGGTTTTATCTTTGTTTAATGCCTAAAAATAAGGTCGATATGGATGTGCTGAATTGCAGATAAATGTTAAAATATATTTAATATAGTTTAAATTCACCGTGTGGGTTTTAAGGCCTTACTTAAAATGGGGTGGGGTGGGGGGGGGAGATAATATAAACACACCCCCCCCCCCCATTTCAACACACACACAAATGTGCAGGAACCTTTAAAAAAATTATGTTTGTTAGACAGCTTTTCTTTTGATGACATAATCTATGAGTTTGCCTTTGGGGAATCAAGGAAGAAAATTGTATTTAATAAAAATTAAACACATTTCTATTATCCATATATTAAAAAGATCTATATATTTTGCTGTTTTTTTTTTTTTTTTGTGTAGATCTTTTTTTAAGTATCCAGAAACCATGAGTTGTAAACCCTTTCGCTCGGTACTATGGATATCGCAACCCTTCAGCATTGATTCCATTATAGGTACCGTTAATCTGGGAGAAATGTGGCTTTTCTGCCTGCCCCCGGGTGTGAACCCAGACCACAAGGAGTTCGTCACCCGGCCGCCGTCGTGATTTTTGTTGCTTAGGCAATTTGAAACAGTAGCGGCCCCAAGGCCTCATCAAGTCTAAATTGGGCCCTGGGTGGTGCTCCCGATGTTTGCGCCTTTAGCAACCGGCGCCCCTGTGGACATTTAACTACTGTACTTTCCTGAAACAACAAAATCTCTGACGTCATGAAAATTGTTGCTGTCAGCAGTTGGGCATGTTGCTTTACGGCGACGTCGGCTTTTCTCGGCCGGTAAATAATTACGTGTTGTTGGCGTATAATTTAAAATGCGGTTAGTGTTGGCGGCTGAAATATTTATGAGCTTTTATTTCTTGCTTTACCAACGTCACTTCATTTGGTTGATAGTTCATTCCAACAGTTCGTCCACTAGTTTAGATAAGGCATGTCAAACTGACGGTCCGTGGGCCGCATGCGGTCCTTTTGTAAGCACGCCTGCGGCCCGCACATAGGAAATATTTTGCAAAAATATTAATTAAATGGATCCAAATAACTGTCGTGTCTCGCCCTCATGACGACCAGATTTAACCCATATAGTCCACAGGGGACCCGTAGTTTGTAGATTTGACCCATATTGTCCACAGGGGACCCGTAGTTTTTAGATTTGACCCATATTGTCCACAGGGGACCCGTAGTTTGTAGATTTGACCCATATAGTCCACAGGGGACCCGTAGTTTGTATATTTGATCCATATAGTCCACAAGGGACCCGTAGTTTGTAGATTTGACCCATATAGTCCACAAGGGACCCGTAGTTTGTAGATATGACCCATATAGTCCACAAGGGACCCGTAGTTTGATATTCCTGGTTCATATAGCTTATAAAGCATTGGCTTTAACCATTCGGTCTTTACAACCGACTCACGATGTGCCCTTGTACTAAGGCGCTGATTCTCCGCCATAATGACCGTGTTATTCCGTGTAGTGTCCCATGATTTCCGACACTTAAGTGTATATTGTATACAATTTGTTGAAAAGACTTTAGCATATTTTAGATCAGTGGTAAATTTTAGTAGAGTGGCAAGTTGTCTTTCACACTGTCATTTCATCCCAGAAAATCTCTAGGTATCCAAGGCAGTGAAGACCAAAGAGCCCTACTTCCAGCACACATGTTTTGTTATCATAATCAACGTCACTGCACACTGGGCATTCCCATACTTACTTAGTCCTCAGATGCAGCATCCACACCAAGCTATCTCTACTGACTGTTCCCGTTAGCAGATGCTTATATTATCTCCTGGTTTGACCTCGCAAGCGGCATAAGCCTGCTTGGACAAGCTTTACTTCCAGGTCACGCAATCGTTTGACCGTTACAGAGATCTAACCTTATCCCCCAACCTAGTCCACAAAGCTTTAATGAAATCAGCTCTGCCCAGGGTTCTTCCCGTTTGCAACAGCGCATTACTTGCTAGCTGGTCAGCTCTTTCATTACCCGTTACTCCTGCATGCCTAAGTGTGTAGATTCAGGTGATACTTTCTACCCATTCGGGATGTAGACTATCTCTTGTGGTTTTCTGAGGAATGTTCATGGAATTGGAAAAAAAAACACCTTTGCCACGGTTAAGATTTAAACCCCGATCACTGTGTTAAAAGGCAAGAGTTTCCAATCGCTTAATTTCGCTTTACTTATCTTGAAATCTTAAGAAGTTAAGGCGACCTGGATACTGCAGTCGCCACAAACTGTGCACGTTTGGATTTTAAATTTCCCCCCCCCCCCCCCGATAGATAACAAAACAACATAACCTAACCTTCTATCGAGAATCGAACCAAGCAAGGTCACCCTCAAGACAGCCTCGCATTTCAACCACTCAGCCAGTCGATCCTTGTTGAATCCTAATACATGTATACTATTCACAAATATGAAGTACAAGAACCAGATTTGCACGTTCTGCTAGTCTCTCCAATGAAGAAAGAGAAAGAGAGAGAGAGAGAGAGAGAGAGAGAGAGAGAGAGAGAGAGAGAGAGAGAGAGAGAGAGAGAGACATTGCGCAACTCAATATATCTTGGTACATAGCCAAATACGTCATGCCAACATGGCAAACCACAAATGTAAAACTGGGTGCGTGAACCTTTCGCTGATTGTGACCTCACCGCCCGCAGATCCCTGCTAACACACAGCACGTCGTCCCAGATAGACATATACATGTAATCGTTATCACACATACCGATATGTAATCATATCACACGAACACTAAATCGAGACGCTAGTGACGCTAGAAATCAGAACAGGGATAGAATTAGAGACTGATTTCTATGGGTAAATGTGAAAGGAATCACGTAGATCCTTGTACTTGCCTTGGTGACTTGTCGTGCGGGGTGTACTAGTTCATTTAGCACTAGCCAACTCCCTCGCATGAGGGTAGAATACGACGGCAGCAATATTGGGGCCACAACATGTAAAACTTCTTAAAGTCAGCAATGGACAGGGAGGGATGGAGAAAGAGACAGAGAAAAAAAAAGGGGGGGGGGGGGGTGGTGGTGGGGTGGCGAGAGAAAGGTAGAGTTACAGACAGACAGACAGACAGACAGACAGACAGACAGGCAGGCAGGCAGGCAGGCAGGCAGGCAGACAGACAGACAGACAGACGATCTTCTTCTGTTTTTCGTCTCACTGACGCCAGGTTGTAGCCCAGACAGATAGAGACAGACACATTCTTCTTCTTCTTCTTTTTCTTCTCCTCCTCCTCCTCCTTCTTTTGTCGCCTCAGCGACAAATTTTTAGCCTAGTGTCGTGTTGCACTTCTCAGGTTTTTGCAGGTTTCAGCTACACCATGTATCCATCTCTTTCTTGGTCTTCCCCTTGCCTTCGTCCCAAATGTTCTGCTGTAAAACAAAAACATATCCCAGCTGCATTTTCAGTAGATGACCAACCATTTTACTTTTTTGGTAAATACATTTCAGACACGGTCTTACTCCAACATTCTCTCTAATGCTTGTATGCGTCCGACCGGCTGCTTCGAGATACCAGCTAAGTGATTTTGTGTATCTGTGTAGTACTGTCTGATTTGTATGTGCCAATGAAGGCTCCATAGCCGCAACGTATACGTTTTGTTTGTATTTGTTATATTGTGAAGCTTGCCAATATACTTTTCGTTCTCGACAGATAGAAAGACCGACGGAGGAACAGACGGAAAGAAGGGCGGATGGGAAGACGGATGGACGGACAGACGGGCTGACGTCGGGCGAGCGTGCGGACGGACAGAAAGACAGACAGACAGACAGACAGTCAGAGAGACAGACAGACAGACAGACAGACAGACAGACAGACAGACAGACAGACAGACAGACAGACAGACAGACTCCATATATAACTGTTTTGCATTCAGTTTTAGTGCATGAAACGAAAAATGGGACAAAACGACCTAGTCCTGTACTAAGTTCACCACCACACTACACGCAATTAAACATACATATTTGCCTAATTGTTAACATTAATCCCTCTCCCATGTCAAGCAACTCCACTTGAATGTTTTCCTGTCAGTACGACATGGGGAAAGGGCGCGGGAAATGGGAGGCAAGGGCACCTTGAAGGTCCCCCCCACCCCAGTCATTCTTAGGAAATGGCGGCACAAAGCTCCTAAGAATATTTTTAAGAGACTAAGTGACTCTGCCTCCCCCCTCCTCCCCCACACCCACACACACGCACACGCGCACGCACGCGCGCGCGCGCACACACACACACAAACTCAGCGCCCTACCGTGTAAATATAGTTCCGTATACTTTACATACCGTTGTAGAACTAACCCCAATAATTTATTTGGCTGTGATGGTTTTTCTATACAAATTTACGTTTAGTAGTTTGCCACTGTCGAAAGCAACGCTGGGATCGAACCCGGCACCCCTGCATTACTTAGTGCGTTCGCAACGCCTAATAATAAAAAAAAAGGTCAGCACCGTGCAAAGACGCTCTCTTTCTAAGTATTGTATTCTTAGTCTGCTTACAAATAAGTAAGATCTGTAAAATGGATGTGCACACAACACTTTTATTACGGAAACAGACTAAAATCCCGAAGTTTCTGTGGGAGTTGGTTGCCGGTGACGAGAAAGAAGCATTTTCCTTGTTGAATTAAACATTTCATATTATTACAGACAGTTTTTATACATTTCTCTGCCACTCGGTGTCGGCTCTGTGGCTAAGTCGATGCGAACGCTTCGTAATGCCGGGGTACCGGGTTCGATCCCAGCTGCAGGCCATACGCCTTGCGTTGGTTTCGACAGTGGTATCAGGGAGCTGACCGTCCAGACGGTAATGGCAAACTACTGGACGTAAATTTGCCTAGTGAAACCACACAACAGCCAGGGGCTGTTGGGGTTGGCTCTGGAAAGGTCCCCAACTAACTAACCTGCCACGTCCTGTAAAGGATGCGGCACACTGTTTTACTTTGTGTCGGAGCGCCTTGGGGTCACTGTTCTGCTCCACCGCGCCTCCGCACGGCAGGTCGAACAACAACAAAATGTATTTACCAGGACATTGCAGTACTAACTAACCCCAACATTTTTTTCGCATGTTGTGGTTTTCTAGGCAAATCAGTAATGAACCTATCAATTTTAAGGGACTGAGGCGCACAATGTTTACTTTGTGTCGGCGCCTTGGGGTCACTGTTCTGCCCGGTGCTCCACCGCGCCTCGCACGCAGGTCAACAACAACAAAATGTTAGTTTACAGGACATTGCAGTACTAACCCCAACATTTTTTCGCTGTTGTGGTTTTTCTAGGCAAATTTACTTTTTTCAGTAGTTTGCCACTGCTTTTGGGCGGTGGGTTTCTCGATATGAACGCAAGGTGCAAGGGGTGCAGCTGGGATCGAACCTGGCACCCAGGTATAACAAAGCTCGTTAGCAACACCAAAGCCACAGAGGCCGACCGCACGTAGGCACTGGATCATTTATTAAAGGTGTCAGGGAAATAACCTTTGAAGGCCAGGAGACGGAAGGGTGCACGGTTCTGCTTCATTGCATAATGACCTAGCAGATGTACAGGCCTAATACTCCAGACAGTTACATCAGTGTTACATTAATGCTGAGGTGAAAGGTTAAAGGACATGGGGGTTTGTCTGATGTGTGACACAGGATGTTTCTCTCTGTCAGGGTTAACATGCACTGTTATAAGTTCATATATAGCAAGTCAGCGTTTTAATTATGTTCTAACAGTATTCAGACTTTTCTTCTTGATTCTTAATTCTTGCTTCTTCTTTTTCTTTTTCTTCTTCTTCTTCTTCTTCTTCTTCTTCTTCTTCTTCTTCTTCTTCTTCTTCTTCTTCTTCGCCATCGTTATCATCGTCTTTCTTTTCCTCACCACCACAATCACGCCACTACCATTTGCATCTGCCAGGATAAACGACTCGAGAGAAACCAAGACAGCACACCTGATGTCACAGACAGACAGACAGACAGACAGACAGACAGACAGACAGACAGACAGGCAGGCAGACAGGCAGACAGGCAGACAGGCAGACAGGCAGACAGGCAGACAGGCAGACAGGCAGGCAGGCAGGCAGGCAGGCAGGCAGGCAGGCAGGCAGGCAGGCAGGCAGGCAGGCAGGCAGGCAGGCAGACAGACAGACAGACAGACAGACAGACAGACAGACAGACAGACAGACAGACAGACAGACAGACAGACAGACAGACAGACAGACAGACAGACAGACAGACAGACAGACAGACAGACAGACAGACAGACAGACAGACAGATAGATAGATAGATAGATAGATAGATAGATAGATAGATAGATAGATAGATAGATAGATAGATAGATAGATAGATAGATAGATAGATAGATAGATAGATAGATAGATAGATAGATAGATAGATAGATAGATAGATAGATAGATAGATAGATAGATAGATAGATAGATAGATAGACAGACAGACATCCCTTCCCGGTCTGCCAGCTTAAACACAGATACTGCAGCCTACCTGAAACTTTCATAGGTGTGTTTACCGTGTGCACAA
>CAJHNH020000142.1:45843-50843 GCA_905116865.2 Candidula unifasciata
CGTTTCGTAATACCAGTGTACCGGGTTCGATCCCAGTTGCGGACGTTGGTTTCGACAGTGTTACTGAGAGGTAAGTAACAATGGCAAACTAATGAACATACAATTTGCCTAGGAAAACAGTCAAGAAATGCTGGGGTTGGTTTTGCAACATCCTGTAAAAGATACGCAACTAACTATACGTACTTTGAATATATGCATAATTTTTGTATTAAATGAAATAATTTAAAATGTGTTTGCAAAATCACAGATATTATATACTCATCTCAGCGGCTCTATTATAAGAAGCTTGGTTTTTTTTAAAACCCAAAAAATGAATTGTTGAGGCCTCTGTAGATTGTGAGGTCCTAAACTGCAGCTTAGTTAGTTTATGCCTAAATCCAACAATGGTCATATGAATTAATCAGGTGTCATCTCCACAGTGAAAGTTGGCCGCAATTAAACTCCTGCATACTCTGTCTCTTATTTTAATTGTACACTTTAGCAATTTGCTTTTATCCATCTGTCCATGTTGTTTTTCTACTTGTATCGTTGTCTACCTTTTTTTGTGTGGTGCCCCCTATTTAAGGGGGCACCACACAAAAAAGGGGTGGGGGAAAGGGGGAATATATATACTTAAACTTATTTCTAAAGTTTTTTGCACAACATAACCACCTGGATCTTTGCTGACATCAGATGGGCCAAAAGGGGTAGATATCGCTACCTAGATGTAACCCACAACACTGCAGTCCAACCGCCCTTTCAAGAGCTGTGCATATGGAGGAGAAGGAGAAAAAGAAGAATTCAACCTCTTATCATTGCTGCACTAGGATCTGCCGTCGTGGCGAAGTGGTTAAGCCGACTGCATATTTCTACGAAGGTTGGGCGTTCCATTTTTGGTTCCAGCCGTTGGTTCACTAAGGTGTTATGGAGATCATTACTTACTTAGTAGATCCGCTTCTACCCTTACCCTGCGGTGTGGAGATACCATAGAGATGGCCATACTTCTCTCTCAGCAGTGTTCTTTTTGGCTTTGTTCCAATTCATCCTCTTGTCAGTCAGGGACTGTCTGAAGTTGTCTTTCCAGCGAACCATGGATTGCCCTAGAGGTTTCCTGGTTCTTGTCCTCCATGCCTGCCATGGGTGCCAATTCTCTCCCTTTCTGCACACATGTCCAAACCATTTTTAATATCCAGAAACCATGAGTTGTAAACCATTTGGATCAGTTCTGTGGATATCGCAACCCTTCGGCCTTGATTCATTGATAGATACTGTAAATCTGGGAAATATTTGGCTTTTCAGCCTACTCCCGAGCGTGAACGCGGATCACAAGGAGTTTGTCACCCGGTCGCCGCGCAGGCTGGTTTAACCAATTGAGCTAGCGCGTCGGATAGTTTACCCGTTAAATGTCATATGTTCATACTCAGGTTGTTAAATTGAAGGAAAATCCTTGACAATTCAATAATAAGTGACGTTATAGGTAGTAATTCCCTGTCATAGTGTGTTTATTACTTGTGGCGAGGCCTGATCAATTCGCATGTGTATATGTAAGCAGGTAGCGGTTACACTAAAGAGATTATCACGTGCTATTTTCCTCATCATAACTTCACTATTAGGGGTATGCGTTAGCAGCTAGTATCGTCGTACTAATAATTGATAGCTTTCAGACATCACAATTTCTGCATGAGTGACATAAGAGTTCTAGTCGCTATGTTTCAGTCGTAAGGAGGGTTCGTATTTGTGATAAGTAGTAAAAAGTAATAACAAAAAGTAAAATAATTTCTCTTAGATCTGGAAAGTGTAAACGACGATCATAGCTGTCACACGCAGACCTGACCAATGGTGGGAACTATCGTCATATGACTTCCGTCAGATCCCTGGGTCTTCTTGTCTTACTTCCAAAAGTAGTAGTACATTTTACCCCACTATGACATCACACAAGTGATAAACACCTGATGACACAAGGTGCCACCATGTGGATGAGGATTACCCGATGAGAGGTCACACAAACTGTTTTCAGCCATTAAACCATATTTATGGCCGGGCTATATTGCGGCCCCTGGCGAGAGCCAGGTGGGGCTTCAAAATTATGACAAATTGCATCCCCAAAGGGAATAATTAGTTGTCATAATTTCAACAACCCCAGCAGCGTTGCACGACTGATATCGCCTGTTCAGATACAACGGTAAGAGATCCAGAGCTTGACCACGCAAAATTTGGACCGCAGAAATATCAGACAATGAAAAGCGTTATACTCGAAGCGAAAACAAGGGCCCATTCCAGAGACCTCTTCCTGTCCTAACTCCGCGAGGAATTCCTGCAGTAGAGAAAAGAAGAAGAAGAATGCTTGCTCCGTTGTGACTAATTCAACGTTTGTGTCCCTTGTGGAAATGCTCGTGTAGCAGTTTCAGGTTTACACATACGTCCACCAGCCTTGTTAGGGATAAGGAGTCACACCTTTTGACGTACTAGTCTTCAAGATATGTGCTATACTTGACACCGATAAAATCACTTACGCCCTGGGCCAGGCCAGTCATAACAACCGCAGTAACCACCAGATTATCTGCACGCTTCTTGTCTTTAATACCGGCATTGTTCGGCACATAGATTACGGTTAAACGAGCCATTCGCACTGTAATTAGTTATTGATTATCTACACTTCTCATTCCCATGTAGGATGCAATTTTTCGTTATTTCCAAGCCCCACCCTCGCTCTTGCCAAGGACCGCAATATAGCCCTGCCATAAATATGGTCTAATGACTGAAACCGGTTTCTGGGACTCTCCACAGGTGATCCTCATCCACATGGTGGCACTTTGTGTCATCGGGTGTTTATCGCTTGTGTGATGTCCTAGTGGGGTAAAATGTACTACTACTACTACTACTACTACTACTACTACTACTACTACTACTACTACTACTACTACTACTACTACTACTACTACTACTACTACAACTACTACTACTACTACTACTACAACAACTACTACTACTACTACAACTACTACTACTACTACTACTACTACTACTACTACTACTACAACTACTACTACTACTACTACAACAACAACTACTACTACTACTACAACTACTACTACTACTACTACTACTACTACTACTACTACTACTACTACTACTACTACTACTACTACTACTACAACAACGACAACAACAACAACAACAACAACAACTACTCCTACTACTACTACTACTACTACTACTACTACTACTACTACTACTACTACTACTACTACTACTACTACTACTACTAATACTACTACTACTACTACTATTGTAATTAGTGAGATAATCTATCCTTGTTTGCTGTACCCAGTCTGAATTTTCTTGAGCAAATTCAATGAAACAGTATGTATTCATAGAAGTACAGGACAGAGAACAAAATACTCAGTGTTTCTAAAATGGCTAAGACCATCAAACGCTTCTCAACTCTGAAGGACTACCACAGACCCCGATACTCTTTAATAGCCATACCGAAGAACTTATTATAATTGTAAAATGTTATAATGAATCCAGTGATGCCAGTAACGAGAGCATACAACACGAAAGACGAATAACCAAGACGTAGGGGACGACCATGAATAATATTGTTTGAAGGAGTCAGTGACCCGGCTCGCTAGCGCAATTGGCTAAACCTGACTGCGCGGCGACCGGGTAACGAACTCATTGAAGTCCGGGTTCACGCCCGGGGGTAGGCAGAGAAGCCGAAGGGTTGCGATTTCCATAATACCGTGCCAAATGGTTAACAACTCATGGTTTCTGAATTCTTAAAAGAAAAAAGGAGTCGGTGATACCTTGAAACTCTACAACATGACACAATATAGATAAATATTAGAATAGCAAAAAATTATGTACTCCAAAGTTTCGCGGGTTTTTTGCTTGTTGTGTACATAATATCACAGATCCCTTAAAGCTGCTCTGCATATCTCAGATGGTAAAGGGTCTGTAGACCCCAGATGGGTTGAAGTGTCCACAGACACCAGAGGGTAAAGAGTCTGTAGACCAGAGAGGGTGTGAAGTGTCCACAGACCCCTGTAGACCCCAGAGAAGTGAAGTGTCCACAGACCCCTGTAGACCCCAGAGAAGTGAAGTGTCCACAGACCCCTGTAGACCACAGAGAAGTGAAGTGTACCTGTAGACCCCAGAGGGGTTGAAGTGTCAACAGACCCCTGTAGACCCCAGAGAAGTGAAGTGTACCTGTAGACCCCAGAGGGGTTGAAGTGTCAACAGACCCCTGTAGACCCCAGAGAGGGTGAAGTGTCAACAGACCCCGACATGTGAAACACTGTACAAGGCAGCATACATTTGGAAAGCTGTTGCCACATAAAAAAAAGTGGGCGGAGAGTTGAAAACTACAACCTCTTAATGACTGCAGCGGCCCGTTGAAGGAAGAACGCATTTCTGCAGAGGACCAACAAGACACTATTGGGAGCAGAGCTTCCATAACCGCTCACGTTACTCCCATTCTTGTGTGTGTGTTTGTTTGTGTGTGTGTGTGTGTGTGTGTGTGTTTGTTTGCGCGTTTTTGTGTATGTGAACGTAATTCTGTCAGGCAACTAGAAAATCGAGCTGATTCTCTGGAAATGTGAAAATACAGAAGAAAAGGTCGCATTCCAAAGAAACAAAAACAATCAAATACAGCGGTTCTGGAAAGACTGCGAATAAAAGAGAATTTTTGAAAGAAATAAATAAAAGCCAATTCAAAAAATGTGGGCTTTACTGAAAGAAATAATACTCTTTTAGAAACTATACTGGAGGATAAAAGTCGAGTGCAAGAGAGCAAGAGGTAGACAAATGTTAAAACTGGGAGGACAACATCATGAGATGGACTAACAGCAGTCTGAGAGAGTGAACAAGAGAGTGTGGAGTCTGTACCCAATTGATTCAACTCTCTTTGCTATCAAACCACAGGTTTGTGAAACCATAAATTTACCGATGATGCTGACTGATTGAATTCTTATTACTAACAAACCAGAGGTTTGTAAAACCCACGTCCGACTCTATTT
>CAJHNH020000142.1:53343-61633 GCA_905116865.2 Candidula unifasciata
TCACACATCCCTCCCCCTTTTTTTTGGGGGGGGGGGTCTGTGTTCACCCTCAAAAGCGCGTTTGCCTCACTCTGGTGTGGTTTACAGCTAGGTTGCGATATTTGTGCATTTCGACCCAAAAACATCTTATTTCATTGAATCCTAATCATATAACCTGGTGTATCAGCGTAGGCAGCCATGTTTCACCATCTGACACGATCACCAGAATCACAGACCATGTCAGTGCTCTTGTAATACCCCCTCCCCCAATTTATGTCACTTAGCCATCCAAGTATTGTTCAACTTATTTTAAAATGTGGTCTCCCCCCCCCCCCTGTTTTTTTTTCCTACGACTTGCATGTAGAAGGTCCCTTTACCTTTACACACCAGTGGCACACTGGGCATATAGGGCTAGATCTATATTTGATAGAACAATCGATACTCGGTAGGTGACTCGCAGAGCAATATCTTAAACAGCAACAGTGAGCGGAGATCTGTTTCTTCTTCTTCCTCTTCTTCTTCTTCGTGTTCACTGGCTGTTAACTCCTGCGGAAAGTTCTGGATGTTCGTCCACCTCTGGACTTTAGTCTTGCTCCAGAACTTGAATGTCGCTTGCACATCCGTTTTACGAATCTGGCTTATTTTAAGGCAGACTTGTGGTTAATTGTCCCATCACTTGTCACCAAGGAAAGCTAGTGTGCACCTCACACAAGAAACGCTCTCTGGTATCATGGACTCTAGATGATCACTGTCTTTCAACCCTTCAGTATATTAATTCAGGTATGTTATAATTTAAGTTAGCTGACCAGTTCGGTTCTTCCCTCTCTGCCACTTGTAAAATTGTTTTATTATTATGAGGAGAGCAGGAGGGGGGGGGGGGGGAGGGTGTATACGGTACCCTTTTGACGTAATGGTCCACATTAAAGTATATCCTGTAACTGTCACAAACATGACAAAAACATACCCGATAACGACATAACACAATAATAAAAACAGCAACATTAAAAACAATAACAGCCAAACCCTTCCCTGATGACGCTGTAATATTGCTGGTAAATTTAGAAGCATATCTGGATGCGGTTGCTTACAGATAAAAAATTGTGTTTCGTCATTTTAAAAACAGGATGTCAAGTTTGACACAAACACTTGAAGCAATGAAACGGGCTGTGAAAACTACCGACTGTAGATCGGTGTTATTTTAACGCCCGCGTACCCGCAGTATGGGAGAAATCTGTGCCGCTGACATGGCAGCAGCTAAGGCCAAATAAAAGTGAAGGGTTATTTCCCACGCCTTCAGGGATATTGGGCACATAGGGCTGGACCTATATTTTAAATAGCGATTGGCACTCGGTGGCCTTTGTGGTCATCACACCCGACCGCCTTTACTTCACAGTACCTTACCTGGTATCTATTTAAAACTGGGTGAGACTGGGAACTAAAGTCATGTGAGAAAAGTCAGGCTTCGTCATGACCTGAACCGAGACCTTCTGACCGACAGGCGAGCTTCTAACCGTAACACCACAGCAGCTCATGGCAGCTAAGATAGAAGCAAAAACAAAAGTAGATTGTAAAAATTGTGCCATCCCCAACAAACTTACACAATCATATCGTTTGCTGCTCAAGCAGATACTTCACCCCATCCACCCATTTACATTTTTCTCAGATTCGCTTCGTGTGTACTTTATGTATCAATCCATTTGTGTAACGCGTGGGTTCTGTAGAAGGTATTCTCCATATGACTATTAAGGGGTTTCCTCAATGTATGTTTCACTGAACAACGGACTCTCTATTCCCCCCCCCCCCACCCTCCCCAACAATTTCATTCACTTTACAAAGGGCATAACCATAGAGCGAGAAAGGACAATAAAAGTGATAATTTTTTCTTCTTCTTCTTCTTCTTCTTCTTCTTCTTCTTCTTCTTCTTCTTCTTCTTCTTCTTTTTCTTCTTCTTCTTCTTCTTCTTCTTCTTCTTCTTCTTCTTCTTCTTCTTCTTCTTCTTCTTCTTCTTCTTCTTCTTCTTTTCTCTTCTTCTTCTTCTTCTTCTTCTCTTTTTTTCTTCTTCTTCTTCTTCTTCTTCTTCTTCTTCTTCTTCTTCTTCTTCTTCTTCTTCTTCTTCTTCTTCTTCTTCACACTTGCTAGTGTGTGAGCACGAATGTAAATATGTGTGCTGTGTGTTTTCCTGTGTGTGTTTATATGTAAGTGTCTGTGTGTGTGTCTGTATTTTTGTCTGAGTGTGTGTGTCTCTATGGAAGTGTCCGTATGTGCATGTGTGTGTCTCCATGCATGACTGTATTTATGACTGTATGTTTGTATGTGTGTATGCCTGTATTATGTATGTATGAATGTATGTATGTATGCCTGTATGTTTGTATCTTTGTATGTATGTTTGTGTGTATGTATGCCTGTGTGTATGTGTGTATGCATGTTTGTTTGTATGTATGTGTGTATGTATGCAACGTATGCATGTATGTGTGTGTAAGTGAGTGGGTGAGCGTGTGTATGTGGGTGTATGTATGCACGCGCGGGTTTTTGCATGCACTTTACAACTCATGCTTTTGTGTTCTTTTATAATATTCATAATATGCAGATCATCATATGATTATAACATGCTTTATTAGTAAAATACAATTGCTGTGTGAAAGATGGTTGACTGGAAGGGCCGAATGTAAGACGGGCCTGCGTGCCCAATTTGTGACTCTTTGAAAATAAAGTTCGTTCGTTCGTTCGTTCGTTCGTTCTTCTTCTTCTTCTTCTTCGCTTCATCGACGATAAACTCTAGCGGAAAGTTCTGCTAGATTTTCTCTGCTTCTTGGCTTAAGCTTTGTTCAAAACTTGAGTTTTGCTTGCACATCCGTTCTACAAATCTAGCCTAAGTGTATATAGACTGTTGGTTCGTCGCCTGGATAATAATAATAATATTAATAATATGCTAATTTGCACCGAAAAAATGCACTAATTTATTGATATTATGTATGTATATTTTTATATGAATAAACCTTGTGATTCGGGTTAACGCCCGAAGGTAGGCAGAAAAGCCACATTTCTCCCAGATTTACGGTATCTAACACGGATTCAAAGCGGAAGGGTTGCGATATCCATAGTACCGAGCCAAATGATTAACAATTCTTGGTTTATGGATATTCATATATATATATATATATATGAATACTATATGTTTACGAAGGTCGCTTAGCAGGCTTGCAGCGTTACTGCGCTTTTCGTGGGTGTAGGCTTACCCTAGATTAGAACTTTTGTATTTATTTAGTTGCTCTTGTCGTTATGAGTACATAACTGCTTTGTTGTTCATGAAAGTTGTTACCACTGTAAGTCAGTTGTTTTAATGCTCCGTGGAAGTTGGTTAATCGATTGTGTGTGTGTTCCTTTTCGCAGACGGAGAATGAAGGTGAATAACCGCACGGTCGTTGACCTCATGTGCTAGTATGTAAGCGCATGCTGTGTTTTGCATATTATTGACGTTTAGCAGTCAGCGAGTACTTCCAAACCTCCCCGTATGGTTTCCAATAACCCATTTTAGCATTTTAGGGGATTGGGGCGGGGGAGGAGGGGGTTACATGTAGACCGACTTATTAGGCGTGTGTTTTCTTCTACGTCTGAGTACATGTGCCTTAGAAGTGAGGAGCTAACAGCCTGCATACAAATAAGCCACTTCAACACAAACATATATACATACATACGCATACTCGCATACAGACATTGATTTATCGTATTATTTACCCTTTTTTTCCTTGTTCAGTCCCTAAAGATAATCCAATGCCCCAGTTGTGCTTCATATTACAATTTTTCTAATCCATATATTTGTTATAATGTGTTAAAATAAAACGAAATAACTTATTCAGTAGCATACCATTTAGAACCATGTGCATATGAACACTAAAATACCACTGTTCGACACAGTATTCTTACCAATGACATGCTATCAATGTCAAACATGGACACAGTCTTCAGAAGTCAGAAGGTAAATAGTCAAGTCATAAATGAAATATTTACGTACTGTGCTAGGTATAACGAGGAAAGATCGAGATAGGAACGATGGTATCTGGAGGAGAGTCGGTACAGAACCAATTCCGAACTTTAGAGGTAGAGAATAAGTCAATTGGTTTTGCCATGTAACAACATTAGGAACAGACATGGCACCACATAGAGAAAAGTTATACGAATGCAACGGTAACAGGACGAGAGGTTGACCACGCAGAATATGGACCGCAGAAATAAATATCAGAGGCACTGAAAAATACTTTATATGAAGCGAACAGAAGGGCCCATTCCAGAGATCTCTTCCTGTCCTGATGCCGGGAGGCTTTCCAGGAGCAGAGTTAGGAAGAAGTGCCATACAACTTAGCTAGTTTGTGCTGATTACTCGTCAACTAAGGGCGCTCAGTGGTCTCCAGGTATGATGTCCGCGTTAAGTGCTGGTGGACTCGGGTTAAAGCCCAGGGTAAGACTGGAATTTTTTCACACGGACTTCTAGTAATTTCCCCTGGTCTCTGGGTAGTTAGATCGGACGCCCGTGTGTATTCTTGCGAACGTAAAATATCCCTTGGCAGTTGAAAATCGAAAAGAGTAGTCTAACGGCTCTGTCCGGGCAAAATTTAGAGTTAAACATGCACCCAAAAGTATTTCAGGATCCTCGCCGGTGCTACGGAGTTGCGCCAAGGTTCTTCAAACTCAGGTTTGAATTAAAAGTAGAACAGAGCACTTATGGGTTACACCCTGTACCATGATGTTGATCCGTCGAATAAATAAACAAACAAACAAACAACTCATCAACTAGGGTGCATTTTTTTGACGTTTTTATTCTGTTTCTGATTGTTACATTAACCTATTTTATCCTAACACGTACTTATCTCATTCTGCTCCATAGTGTTATTACAAGTATATTCAACGTGTGGGTTTCTGCGCTGGGAAGGGGTGGGGGGGGGGCAGGGATAGACCTATCGCCTCCCTAACAAGCATGTCGTACACGACGACTATTTATGGGAGCTTCCTCGTGAGGAGCAAGGAACCATCAGTCTGCACACAAATAAGCCACATTTGTAAAACAGATGTGCATGTACAACTCAAGTTCTGGAACAGACGTGAATCAACAGCCATAATTTTCAGCAGGGATATACAGCAGGTGAACGATAACAAGAAGAAGAAGGAGATGATAATGATGATGAAGTTGATGATGATGACGATAAAGAAGCAGCAGCATCAGCAACAGAAGACGTAGAAGAAGAAGAAGAAGAAGATGAAGAAGAAGAAGATGATGATGATGATAATGAAACAAAAGAAGAATACAAATCAAAATAGTCAGTCATCAGTGTGGGTTTCTCTCTCTTCTCTCTTCTGCCTTTTTATCCCCCAATGGAGCATAGGCCCTCAACCAACTCACGCCAAGTCGTTCTATCCTTCGCCATTACATGGAGCTCTCCCCAGGTCCTCCCAATCTTTCTAACCTCATTCTCCAGCTCTCTTCTCCATGTGTTTTTTGGCCTTCCTTTATTCCTATGCCCCTGTGGGTTCCAATGCAAAGACATTCTAGTTATGCTGTTCTCCTGTTTTCTCAGTGTGTGCCCTATCCAACGCCAGCATCTTTTCCTCACCTCCTGATCCACTGGAGCCTGTTTAGTTCTCTCCCAAAGTTCTACATTAGTTATTCTATCATACCATTTTATTCCCTCTATTCTGCGCAGGCACCAGTTAATGAATGTCTGCAATTTATTAGTAATTACCTTCGTTGTTCTCCATGTTTCCGCCCCATACAATAGTACTGATTTGACATTAGAATTAAAAATTTTTTAGTTTAGTATTTATTTTAAATTCTTTTGACCTCCACAAATTCCCTAGTGCTATGAAAGCCCCTCTTGCCTTTTGTATTCTTATTTTAATATCTCTATCAGTTCCTCCATCTTTATCTACATTACTGCCTAAATAGGTGTACGACTCCACGTCTTGGAGTGGGGTGCCATTAAGAGAAACCACATTACTATTTGCCTGATTTATTCTCATTATCTTTGTCTTTCCTTTATGGATATTCAGACCAAGCTGCTGTGATCTCGCATTAAGTATATTTAATTTATCTTGCATCTGATTCCGTGAATGGGACAGAAGAGCAATATCATCAGCGAAGTCCAGATCATTTTGTAGGGGTCCACTGAATTCCATTCTTGGTGTTAGCAGTTACTGTTTTCATAGTCCAGTCTATAGCCAGTAAAAACAAGAGAGGCGACAAAAGACATCCCTGTCGCACACCTGTTTTTATTTCAAATGCATCTGTTAGCTTTCCCTCATGAAGAACTCGACATTTCATGTCTTTATATGTTGCCTTTACTAAGTTGATAATTTTCTGTGGGATTCCATAGTGCCCCATCAATTTCCAGAGAGATTCCCTATCTATGCTGTCAAATGCTTTTTCATAGTCTATAAATCCAATGTAAAGTGGTGAGTTCAGTTCAATGCTTTGCTCTATTATAATACGTAATGTGGCTATCTGATCAGTACAGGATCTGTTTGACCGAAAACCTGCCTGCTCATCTCTTAGCATTTTATCAATAGCATCTTTTAATCTTTCCAAAATAATTCTACTTAATATTTTTCCAGGAACTGACAGCAACATAATTCCTCTATAGTTTTCACACTCCTGTAGATCACCTTTTTTGGGCAGTTTCACAAGATATCCTTCTTTCCAGTCTGCTGGTATTTCTTCGGTCTCCCAGACTTTACTGAATAATCTATGTAGCAATTCTGTTGATGTGTTTATGTTGGTCCTGATGGCTTCAGCTGGGATACCATCTGGGTCTGACGCCTTTCCTTCCTTAAGAAGATTTATAGCTTTTCTAATTTCCTCTTTGGATGGTATCTCACAGTTGATATCCAGTTCCATTTCTAAAGGCTGGATATCTGGGGGAACCTCTGGGCCTAGTCTATTTAGAAGCATTTCAAAATATTCAACCCATCTGTCCATTTGATCTTTAGTGTTAGTAAGTACCTTTCCTTGACTATTTTTGATTGATCCAGTTGGCTGACTATATTTACCTACTAATTTTCTTGTGTTACTGTAAAGTTCTCTGAGGTTTCTTTTTGCTGCTGCTGTCTCCGCTTCTTGTGCTAGATCATTTAGATATTTCACTTTATCTGCCCTTATATGCCTCCTAACTTCCTTGTTGGCTTCTGTGTAATTCTTCTGAGCTCTAGCTTTAGCAGCTCTAGTTTTGCTATCGTTTAATTCTGCCTTTTTACTTTTCCTATCTTCAATCAGTTTAATGGTTTCTGGTGTTATCCATGCTTTATGTTTCCTTTCTTTCTTGCCAAGAACTTCATCGCAAGATTCATTCCAGATTCCTTTGATCTGATCCCAGCAGACTTCTGTGTTGACATCTTCAGCTAACTGCTGCAACACCTGGTACTTATTAGAGACCGTAACTGAGAACTGTTCCTTAATTTCTTTATCTCTGAGAAAGCCTACATTATATTGGTTTCTATGATTATAAGATGTTATATATCTTTTTAGTTTCAACTTGATTTTACTTATTACCAGGAAATGGTCAGTAAATACATCGGCACCTCTGAAAGCCCTAACATCGTAAAGGGATGATCTAAACTTTTTGTTAATACATATGTGGTCAATTTGATTAGTTGTCTTATGGTCTGGTGATTCCCATGTTGCCTTGTGTATTCTTTTATGGGGAAAAATACTTCCACCAATAACATACTGGTTACCTGCACACAAATTTGTGAAAAATTCTCCATTTTCATTCATTACTCCTAGACCATGTCTCCCCATAATTTCTTCATAACCTGTGTTGTCTGATCCTATCTTAGCATTCAAGTCACCCATCAAAATTTTCAAGTTGCCCTTTCTTTCATTATTTATAATATTTTGAAGCTGCATGTAAAATTCTTCCTTAACAGATTGTGGCGGGTAACTTCGCTTTACACTAGCGAATGCACTATGTGCACTTTACAGAGGGAACTACAAACAGTGAAACATCATACGGTCTTATAGTAACCCCAGCCTTGCTGGTTAAATGAGAGGATTCTGGGTTTGCCCACATCTATTCCCTACTGTTATTAAATTTGAATATTTAAATGTATTAAAGTTATACTAGCTTTTGTTCACTGACACAATTACAGTTAAAATGAAACTTCAGAAAACTGTAAGAACATTAAAACTACATTTATTTTGAAAATTCAAATGATAATTAAATAAAAGGCTGTGGATAAAATTATCCTGTTATATAAGGTAAGTGGTCAACTGTCCACTTAGCTGTAGCTTAGGTTTATGTTTGTCAGCTTCTGACTAAGCTTC
>CAJHNH020000142.1:67724-112724 GCA_905116865.2 Candidula unifasciata
TATGCTAATTAAAAGCAATAGGAAAATGTTTAGAACTTTGGTAATAATATTATCTAAACAAAGCACTTTTTAAAAGGACAGAAACAGCTGTCCAGACCAGCTCGTCACACAGATGCATCTTTATTATTTGTTGGTGCATAACACTGTATTACCGACATGTTCACCTTCTGTTTTACTGTTCTAAAAGATGCTCTTATTATTCTGGGACTCACAGCTTCCCATTCTATTAGTGCCCTGTCTGCTTCTTTTGATAGCATCAGGGCCACTCCTTCACTGTGCGGCGAATTTTCCTCTGTGTGTCCTGAGAACAAAATAGTTTCTCCTGAATTAAGAATACTTTTCCCTGTCCCAGTCCATCTAGTTTCACATAACCCCAAAATACTAATTCTATAATGTTTCATTTCCTTTGCTACTTCCATTGTTCTCCCTATATCATAGAGAGTTCTAACATTCCAGGTGCCAATTCTGGAGGTTTTCCTAGCTGAGAGGAGGTACGTCAACGGTCCGGACTCCTTACGGCTTTCTCCACACCGTGTCATACTTCTTCTATTCGAAGAGCCTCCCCTCATCTTGGTTGGCTGGATTTTATTTGCTTCTCTTTTTGACTTATCCATGGTTGGTTGGTTTTTGTGGCTATGGTTTTTACAGGATGAGGTAGCCAACCTCAAGCCCAACCCTACCCTTATTCGCCTCTTACGACATGCCTGGTAGGGTGCAGTGTCACTATTCTTTGCTTCCCGTGAGGGCCCCGGTGACACACGGGCGTGGGTTTCAGGGCCCTATTATAGGGAAAACAAGAACAGACCCACTGCCTACCAAAAAAGCATGTCGTAAGAGTCGACTAATTGGGAGCTTTCTTCGAAGTCGGAGTGCATCTGCCTGAGAGGCAAGAAACCAGCAGTCTGCACATAAATATGTAAGATCTGTCAAACGGATGCGCAGGCAACACTTAGGTTCTAGAACATGACTGCAGTCTAGAAGTGGACGAGCAACCAGAACTTTCCACCAGAGTTTAAATCTGGTAAAAGTAAAAAAGAAGAAGAAAAGTGTCATTGGCGCCCACAGAAATAAACACTGTGAGTTGCAACTTTCTGGGGCAGGGGGTGTAGGGCAGCTAAGCCTTCATTAAGTGCCAGTTACCACTTGTAATAATTATAAAAATGATAATGTGATGATGACGATGATGATGATGATTATGATGATGATGATGATGATGATGATGAAAATGATAATGATGATGATGATGAATGATAAACAATTTTTTTTTAAAAGAAGAACGATGCTTGGTTAGAGTTAGGATGGGGCGCTTTACGACCTCACACGTTTTCTAGATGGGGGTGAAAGAAAGGCGGAAAGGGGAGATGGGTGGGCCCTGAAAAGTGTGTTTAAGGTCCGTAGCACTTCCTTAAAACGAACACTTCTTTAACACGAACACAGTTTTATTCCCCAGCAGGGATGTATCATTAATAAAACACCTATTAATCCCCAGTTAACAGGAATTAGTTCAACACGAACTCTTGATTTTTCACTTCCCTAGAATTCGTGTGTACGAGATTTCACTGAACAATACATTATTAGTCTAATTAAAAATTAACTGTGATAATCAGATGGTGTCCTTTGCTAATGTAAGGTACGGGACCCTTTTTTCACGCTTTTAGGCGTATTGGGCATATAGTTCTAGACCTATATTTTATAGACCAATCGGTAAACTGTGGGTGATGTTGTCAACACCACGCCGGCCGAATTTAGTTCCCATAACTTTACCTGGTACCTATTTAATTCTGGGTTGATGTGGGGTCAAGGTCATTTTTGAAGAAGGAAAAAAAAAGTCTGACTTCGTTGAGATTCGACGCCACGATTTTTGGATCCACGGGCGAGTGTATTGTTTCATATACTTATACAAAACGCTATGGTAGAAGAGTTACCAAATCAAAGCAAAAGGCGTGGTACCGAGAAGAAAAGAGAGGGACCGACCAACACGAATATGGGCACACGATATTAGTCACTTCTGGAATATTCCCCGTGTGGGTTTCGGGGCCCTACTATGGGAAAAACAAGAATAGACCCACTGTCTACCCAAAAGCATGTCGTAAGAGTCGACTAATTGGGAGCTTCCTTCGAAGTCGGAGTGCATCTGCCTGAGAGGCAAGGAACCAACAGTCTGCACACAGATATGTCAAACGGATGCACACGCAACACTCAGGTGATGGAACAGGACTGCAGTCCAGAAGTGGACTAACAACCA
The DNA here is from genome assembly GCA_905116865.2 of Candidula unifasciata. Taxonomy (NCBI): domain Eukaryota; kingdom Metazoa; phylum Mollusca; class Gastropoda; order Stylommatophora; family Geomitridae; genus Candidula; species Candidula unifasciata. The sequence continues at coordinate 69,970 of CAJHNH020000142.1, forward strand.
GAACTTTCCACCAGAGTTTACAGCCGGTGAACGCGAAGAAGAAGACTTTTTGAATATGAAAGTGGGAGGTGGGAGAGCTGGCGAGTTTCTTTCAGGCACACCGTGATAGGAGCGACGTTTATGCAAAGGAGCTGCTACATGATGATGATGATGCTTGATAAGAGGCATAGATCTCTTCTCCACCCCACCCCTCCCCTCCCCCATTCTCCCAGCCCACAAACTGGATCTTGAAGCCCACACAGAAAAAGCAAGGACAAGAAACATAAAGATAAACAAGCAAATAATCACCCGCACTGTGTTTTTCTGGCAGCCTCAACCTATTAGGACCACAGGTCTGATTTCATTGCACTTAACATCCTTGACCGGTATGCAAATATCAGGGAGTTATCATTGACTACGGACATCCAGAAAAAAAGAATGAGAAACCGCACAAACAACGACGTCCTGATGTACGAGAAGTCAACAGCCTATCCCATATTACCTCCTGGTGCGTTATATATTAATAATGTCTTCATTTCACTGGTAGCTGATATCGTTAACTGAGAATCAAAAGCTAAGTGTGTCTATAACTGGGCCAACTGTTTACGCGACTTTGCTGCACGAACCTGCTGCTATACGCGTGTGTTTACTTCTGAGCTGCGACCGTGACCCATGACCTGACCTTTTGTAGCCTCTGTTATTTATCTAGACTAAGATAAATTATTGGCGAGTTTGTGCACTTTATTTTTTATCTTTACCTTGTCTGCATAATATACTGTCGTGTTCATTTGTAAACACATACCATGGTACGGTACATAAAGTGTGGTGTTAAAAATAGTTTTTTTGTGTGGTCAAGGCGATAGATAGCGCAAGATCAAGTAGGTTTCAGAGTAGATAAGGGGAGTCAATTGTGAATGTAATATTAGACATCTAATCATAGACACGAGTTCGAGAAGTGCCAGATAGCACTTTATCGACAAGTGTTTTTTGAGACACTTGGCCAATACGCTTCTTCTTTATGTAAAGTCTACAGTATGATGTGTCTGTGAACTTATGTGTAAATTATTAATTTATCGTAGTAAAAAACTACTTGGCCGGACGACCAAAAAAAAAAAAATTAAGTGAAAAAAATGGGTTGGGTAAGATAAACTAAAGATTGTTTAAGTGATCAATAATATTGGTCAAGTGTCTTGCCGACTAGCGAGACCGACCATGTTTCTCCACAGTCTACGATCTTCTGCATAAGTGTATTGGCTAATAATAATAATAATAATAATAATAATAATAATAATAGTAATAATAATAACAATAATGTACTGAATGGCAAATACATTGTTTTCTTTTCTTCTGTTTAGCGACCAGATCACGCGAGATTTAGGGACTTTCCATATTATAGGGCGGTCAGGGTTAGGCTTTATGTGAAATGAATGGCGACTAATGCTAACCCTAACCGCCCTATAATATGGGATTTCCCTAAATCTTGTATGATGTGGTCGCTGTTTACATTATTTCTGCCTAGGTGGTGTCGCTGTTGAAGCAATACCGCCTGTCGGCTGATGTTTTTTTTTTTTTAATTTAGGCGTTACGCCGTTGTTCTCCCCCCTCCCGCCCCCCCCCCCACACTTAAAAAAATGTAGTGGCCTAGAGAAGTTGTAAGGTGGAGGGATGGGGGAGGGGGGAGGAGGAGTGCCCCCACCGCACCAGCCATGTTTTCGTCGTGGCGGAGCGCCTGGTTAAGGACATCTTAACTATGCAGGTCACATGACGGAAAAGTTGACACTGGAGCGAGTAGCTTTCCCATGGGAGAGTGAGACTCACCACAAGTACTGCCACATCACCAGGACGCTGATCGTAACGGGATTTCCGCCCTAGGGGGGAGAAAACCAAAGAGATGAATGAGTTTATTCGTGGCATATTTCTCCCGCCGCCCTCCCTTCCATAAAACGATCTGGTACCCAACTGGCCAGCTATAAAGGAGGTCAACTTTTACTTATGTGGAAAAAACAAAAGCCAAACCGGCGACAATTTGGAAGCGTTGGCGAAAACCACGGCATTCTCTATTTATCTGGAGAAGGCGGTGGCGAAAACCACGGCATACTCTATTTATCCGGAGAAGGCGGTGGCGAAAACAAAGGGCCTGCAAGAAATTTGTTCTTTTTTTTATTCACCCCAAACACGGAAAATCCAGGAGTCCCAGAGAAGGTCAAATATTATAGAGGTATTACGGTTTGAAATGAACACCAAAAACTGCAAATTACTGTCTTTATTTTTTTGCGGTTTAAGTAGGCAGGTCTTCGAGCCTGAGGTTTCACGGCCCCATGGTCGCATTGAAAAAGAAGGGAGCCAGATGTCCTTTTTCTGTGTGTCTGCGTGCCTAAGGTTAATGATATGTGAACGTAAGGTCAGCGCGTGGCTCTTGTTATTATGTGGTTAAAGCCACTGAGATTAGGTTTTCATGTATCCGTGTTGTCAGTGTAGGATCATCGCTTATCGCGATCAGTATGTAGACAAGATAAAGATAGTCTTTTAACCGGTGCCAGCGGTTGGTGTGCGACGTTCAACCAGTACAGGCCGCCGCAGTGGGCGTCTTCTTTGTTATCTGTCCAGGTAATTATGTTATCAGTTTCTACTAGGGTGGATCGATCCGAGAGCCAACTTGTGTGAATTCAGGGGTCTCTTGGGGAGGGGGGGGGGGAGAATAAATCCATCTGCTGAAAACCATCGGGTTTTACAGCCAGTGTACACAAAGATGAAGATCTATGTGCCAACTTATTGTGCGTAGTAATACTACAAAATAGGGATAATTAAGTCAGAAAAGTTTTAATTAAATATTTACTGTTCTCCATTTGGAAGTATGTATGTTTGCATGAGTGTGTGTGTGTGTTTGTGTGTATGTATGTGTATGTGTGTGTGTGTGTGTGCGTGCATGCGCGTGGGAGAGAATGAAGTATGTGAGGTAGTGTGTGTTAGTCGGTGTGTGCGAATATGTGCGCGTGTTATGTGTGTGTGAGCGCGCGCGAGTATGTGTATGTGTGAGGTCTCTCTCCCTGTGACAGTGTGTAAAAGTGTGAGAGTGTCTGTGTGTGCGTATGAATATGTTTGTGTGAGTTTGTGTGTATATGAGAGAGATTGTGCGTGATAGGAGGGTGTGAGTGCGAGTGTGTGTAAGTAAGAGCTGTATGATTTCTTTAGGAAATCTTGTTGTTGTTGTTTGTTATCAGGGGTCAACATAATCGATTTAAAAAAAAGAACACGTGATCACCAGGGAGGCAGCCATGCGTATTAGCTACTGAACCATTCTGGCTCCATATTTTTTTTTTCATAAACTGTTGCTGCAGCAAAATAAAACACGTCACCAGTCATGCATTCATGGCAGTCCCGTGACTCTTCACAAACCAGTTTCATCAGAAATGTGACGTCCTCGTTCGCTGAGTCACTGTAGAAGTTGCCAGTCCTAAACGTGATTACAACATCAATGAGATAAATGAATGATACCGCACCCTGGTTCATCATTCTTACCTACATATGACTACAGGCTACACCCGGGTGCTACTTGCTTGTCTAATACAAATGGACCAAACATAACCACCATCGCGTTTAAGCATTTTATAAAGCTTTTGGTTAAAATTGCGATCTTTTTGTGGTTATCCTTTATGATGATGGTGTTTCTTGAATTCTCATTGGGTGTGTTGCACAGTTCGAATCAGTTGATGAGTTCGAATGTTTAAGCGTTACTAGGTAATGCCTGCACTTGAGAGAGTATGACGTAGCATGTTAATTCTAGTCGATTCGCTGTTGAGATTATGCGTGCAGCCCACTATAGCAGTATTAGTAACTGGCAGCTTTCACACCTAACAGTTTCTACACGAGTGGCGTAAACAAGGAGAGATTGTTTTTTTTCCCGCTATGCTAGGAGCGAAGCCGAGTGGTGTATTTGTCATAAACAATGAACAGTAATAATAAATAGTTAATTACCGCGTTTGTCTTTGGCAATCAAAAGTGTAAGCCTTGATTACAGCCATCTCATGCACGTCCTGCCACTGCTGTTACAATTCTGTTATACGGCTATTGTGCGTAGTAAAGTGCTTATTGATGTCATACTGGGTTCTTTCTAGTCTACCACAACATCCAGCTTCAGAGTGGAGGTGAAGGCGGTCACTGCAGCTGTCTGCTGGTTAGAGAACACGATACACACACACACACACACACACACACATACACAGACACATCGTTATTGTAACTCACTAAGAAAGCATGCTGAGGAAGTTGAGGACAGGCATGCATCTTACAGAGTTTCATGCTTCGCTTCAGAGGTCCCGGGTAAGGAGTGTTATCTGGATCTTTTCTCCGTACAACGCCGGTATTTTGGAAAATGAACATGAGAACAGACTGACTGGCTATGCCCAACTTGATGGAATATTGATGCATGATAAAGCAGATGTGGTTAGGACCGTATGGGAGAGCGTGTAAATTTCAGAGAAGCAAATTGTAATGGGGGACATTTTCACCCTGATTAGGAAGGTTGGGGGGAGGGGGGGGGAGCCCCAAGCCGACAATAATACAGAGAGAAGACAGATACTCGGATTAACTGAGGTTTTCAAGATAGTGGACGACCACGAGTTATCACGTGGAACCCAAGGACGACCACAGGTCGCCACGTGAAACCCAAAAACAACCACGTGTTGCCACGTGGAAAGAACACTGGGTATAGTATCAGACCCCAGTCTGATCAGACAGTATGTGTTGACCGTCAGAACGAGTGGACGTGAGAGTGTTCGTGCGAATGAGAACGTGAACCTGATTGTTGCGAGAGGAAGACCAGACGACAATATCCATCGAAGCTAAGACCAGCCAAGCCAAGTTGTGTAAAGCTTGATACAGTGACCAGATCCATCTATGCGGCGATGTGGAACTGAAGACGCCGAACTCTGGTCGATGAATGTGCGAGGTCAGCGTGTTGGCGTCTGAGCAATGTGGTGCAGGTAAGCTGTGAATAAGGACACGGACAGGATAATCTATCTAAGTGATAAGATGTCAATAAACTGTAACGTACTTTGAAGTCGGTGTCGGCTTGTCCCAGTTATGTCATCTTAAGAATGTGTGCTAAGATTATTCACTAGACACAGATCATCTCCTAGACAACTAGCCCAAGGTCAGAACACGACTGATTGCAAGCACAGCTAAGTGCAGACAGCTTATTACTATCGACTTATTGCACAAAAAGACCATCACAGTCTGGTGAGATTAATGCTGAGAGGAGTGACGAGTGGTTCTGGCAGATGCTCTACGTTCAGAGGAAATGCAAGACGGATGTATAATCAGAATGCTACTGGCACCATTTGTATTGGAACTTTGCGCCGAAGCGCTTATGGGAATGCTCTAAATACTGTGATGTCGGTTCTTGAATCAACTCAGTTCAGCACAGCTCCACACATCGAGTTCTTTTCTTTCTCGCCTAGTGGCGCTGTCTGTGGAAAAACCCGCTGTCGATCAGAATGAGTAATTTGGTTTCGTTTACAGTAAAGGTCAGCTCTGTGGCTAAGTCGATGCGAACGCTTCGTAATGCCGGGATGCCGGGTTCGATCCCAGCTGCGGGCCATGCGCCTTGCGTTGGTTTCGACAGTGGTATCAGGGGCCCGACCGTCCAGTGAGCAATGTCAAACTACTGGACGTAAATTTTCTTAGAAAAACCACACAATGGCCAAGGGCTATTGGGGTTGGTTCTGCAACGTCCTGTACAGGATACGCAACTAACTAACATTTACAGTAAAGACTTGCCCCTACCCCAGTAAGCCAAACTTTAGGGGTCGCTAAGTGAATTACAGCAGGCAATGAAGTTGATAATACAGACAGCATTGCAGATATAATTCATTCCAAGCGAAGGAAAGAAGAGGAAGAAAAAGAAGATTGCTCTTGTTTCTTTGAGATACACCTGTCGCCTGTGTTATTTCCAGAAATAATAAATGAAACATTTTCCGGTGTGTATGGAACCAATGCACGTTACTAAGTAATGTGTGGCTCTCATGCAGGTAAGGCGTTACCCTGGCCTAGAACAGTGATCGGTCAGCTTTTGTATGATGAAGCAGATGTGGTGAAGGTTCTATGGCAAGGCTATTGAACTTACGGCTCGCGGGCCAACTCCAGCCCGCAGAAGCCTAGTAAATGGCCCGGGGATCATTGCAAGTTACTGTATATTAATAATCTTTCTATGCTGTGGTTCGAGTCTCTGGTCCGTGACGATCCCCATTTTCAAAACTTTTTCACTAGAGTTAAATTTGCTAAATATATCTGTTCTAAAGGATCAAATGGACAGTACAATAGAATAGATGGCAAATGCATACAGTAAAAGAATCTTTCAACAAGAGGGTGCGGAGGGGGGGAGGGGGTATAGAGATCCATAAGCAAACAAATGAGGAACCGCCAACAACCAATCAATTTTCTTAACCAGTCAACTAGCTATCCCCACTAGAACAATAACCGGACCATGAAGTCACAATAACCAGAACATCAAGTCACAATAACAGGGGCATCAAGTCACAATAACAGGGGCATCAAGTCACAATAACAGGGGCATCAAGTCACAATAACAGGGGCATCAAGTCACAATAACAGGGGCATCAAGTCACAATAACAGGGGCATCAAGTCACAATAACCGGCCATCAAGTCACAATAACTGGCCATCAAGTCACAATAACCGGCCATCAAGTCACAATAACCGGCCATCAAGTCACAATAACCGGCCATCAAGTCACAATAACCGGCCATCAAGTCACAATAACCGGCCATCAAGTCACAATAACCGGCCATCAAGTCACAATAACCGGCCATCAAGTCACAATAACCGGCCATCAAGTCACAATAACCGGCCATCAAGTCACAATAACCGGACCATCAAGTCACAATAACCGGACCATCAAGTCACAATAACCGGACCATCAAGTCACAATAACCGGCCATCTAGTCACACTAGCAGGAGCATCAGGTCACACTAACAGGAGCATCAAGTCGCATTAACAAGAGCATCAAGTCACACTAACAGGAGCATCTAGTCACACTAACAGAAGCATCAAGTCACACTAACAGGAGCATCTAGTCACAATAACCGGCCATCTAGTCACACTAGCAGGAGCATCAGGTCACACTAACAGGAGCATCAAGTCGCATTAACAGGAGCATCAAGTCACCCTAACAGGAGCATCTAGTCACACTAACAGAAGCATCAAGTCACACTAACAGGAGCATCAAGTCACACTAACAGGAGCATCAAGTCACATTAGCAAGAGCATCAAGTCACATTAACAGGAGCATCAAGTCACATTAGCAAGAGCATCAAGTCACATTAGCAAGAGCATCAAGTCACATTAAAAGGAGCATCAAGTCACATTAACAAGAGCATCAAGTCACATTAACAAGAGCATCAAGTCACATTAACAAAAGCATCAAGTCACATTAACAAGAGCATCAAGTCACACTAACAAGAGCATCAAGTCGCACTAACAGGAGCATCAAGTCGCATTAACAGGAGCATCAAGTTGCATTAACAGGAGCATCAAGTCGCACTAACAGGAGCATCAAGTCGCACTAACAGGAGCATCAAGTCACATTAGCAAGAGCATCAAGTCACATTAACAGGACCATCAAGTCACATTAACAAGAGCATCAAGTCACACTAACAAGAGCGTCGAGTCACATTAACAGAAGCATCAAGTCACATTAACATGAGCATCAAGTCACACTAACAAGAGCGTCAAGTCACATTAACAGAAGCATCAAGTCACATTAACAGAAGCATCAAGTCACATTAACATGAGCATCAAGTCACACTAACAAGAACATCAAGTAACACTAACATGAGCATCAAGTCACACTAGCAGGAGCATCAAGTCGCACAAGTCACACTAACATGAGCATCGAGTCACACTAACAGGAGCATCAAGTCACACTAACAGAAGCATCAAGTCGCACTAACAGGAGCATCAAGTCGCACTAACAGGAGCATCAAGTCGCATTAACAGGAGCATCAAGTCACACTAACGCGAGCATCGAGTCACACTAACAGAAGCATCAAGTCACACTAGCAGGAGCATCAAGTCAAACTAGCAGGAGCATCAAGTCACACTAGCAGGAGCATCGAATCGCATTAAGAGGAGCATCAAGTTAAACTAGCAGGAGCATCAAGTCACACTAACACGAGCATCGAATCACATTAACAGGAGCATCAAGTCACACTAGCAGGAGCATCAAGTCAAACTAACAGGAGCATCAAGTCGCACTAACACGAGCATCGAGTCACACTAACACGAACATCGAGTCACACTAACAGGAGCATCAAGTCACAATAACAGGAGCATGAAGTCACAATAACAGGAGCATCAAGTCACAATAACAGGAGCATCAAGTCACAATAACAGGAGCATCAAGTCACAATAACAGGAGCATCAAGTCGCACTAACAGGAGCATCAAGTCACATTAACAGAAGCATCAAGTCACATTAACAAGAGCATCAAGTAACACTAACAAGAGCATTAAGACACATTAACAAGAGCATCAAGTTACACTAACAAGAGCATCAAGTCACATTAACAAGAGCATCAAGTCACAATAACAGAAGCATCAAGTCACATTAACTAGAGCATCAAGTAACACTAACAAGAGCATCAAGTCACATTAACAAGAGCATCAAGTAACACTAACATGAGCATCAAGTCACACTAGCAGGAGCATCAAGTCACACTAGCAGGAGCATCAAGTCACACTAGCAGGAGCATCAAGTCGCACAAGTCACACTAACATGAGCTTCGAGTCACACTAACAGGAGCATCAAGTCACACTAGCATTAGCATCAAGTCGCACTAACAGGAGCATCAAGTCGCACTAAAAGGAGCATCAAGTCGCACTAACAGGAGCATTAAGTCGCACTAACAGGAGCATCAAGTCGCACTAACAGGAGCATCAAGTCACACTATCAGGAGCATCAAGTCAAACTAACAGGAGCATCAAGTCGCATTAACAGGAGCATCATGTCGCACTAACAAGAGCATCAAGTCACATTAGCAAGAGCATCAAGTCACATTAACAAGAGCATCAAGCCACACTAGCAGGAGCATCAAGTCAAACTAACAGGAGCATCAAGTCAAACTAACAGGAGCATCAAGTCGCATTAACAGGAGCATCAAGTCACATTAGCAAGAGCATCAAGTCACACTAACAAGAGCATCAAGTCACATTAACAGAAGCATCAAGTCACATTAACAAGAGCATCAAGTCACATTAACAAGAGCATCAAGTCACATTAACATGAGCATCATGTCACACTAACAAGAGCATCAAGTAACACTAACATGAGCATCAAGTCACACTAGCAGGAGCATCAAGTCGCACAAGTCACACTAACATGAGCATCGTGTCACACTAACAGGAGCATCAAGTCACACTAACAGGAGCATCAAGTCGCACTAACAGGAGCATCAAGTCGCACTAACAGGAGCATCAAGTCGCATTAACAGGAGCATCAAGTCACACTAACACGAGCATAGAGTCACACTAACAGGAGCATCAAGTCACACTAGCAGGATCATCAAGTCAAACTAGCAGGAGAATCAAGTCACACTAGCAGGAGCATCGAATCGCATTAAAAGGAGCATCAAGTTAAACTAGCAGGAGCATCAAGTCACACTAACACGAGCATCGAATCACATTAACAGGAGCATCAAGTCACACTAGCAGGAGCATCAAATCAAACTTACAGGAGCATCAAGTCGCACTAACAGGAGCATCAAGTCGCACTAACACGAGCATCGAGTCACACTAACACGAACATCGAGTCACACTAACAGAAGCATCAAGTCACAATAACAGGAGCATCAAGTCACAATAACAGGAGCATCAAGTCACAATAACAGGAGCATCAATTCACATTAACAAGAGCATCAAGTAACACTAACAAGAGCATTAAGTCACATTAACAAGAGCATCAAGTAACACTAACAAGAGCATCAAGTAACATTAACAAGAGCATTAAGTCACATTAACAAGAGCATTAAGTCACATTAACAAGAGCATCAAGTAACACTAACAAGAGCATCAAGTCACATTAACAAGAGCATCAAGTCACACTAACAGGAGCATCAAGTCGCATTAACAAGAGCATCAAGTAACACTAACAAGAGCATCAAGTCACATTAACAAGAGCATCAAGTAACACTAGCAGGAGCATCAAGTCACACTAACAGGAGCATCAAGTCACACTAACAGGAGCATCAAGTCACACTAACAGGAGCATCAAGTCGCACTAACAGGAGCATCAAGTCACACTAACAGGAGCATCGAGTCACACTAACAGGAGCATCAAGTCGCACTAACAGGAGCATCAAGTCGCACTAACAGGAGCATCAAGTCGCACTAACAGGAGCATCAAGTCGCACTAACAGGAGCATCAAGTCGCACTAACAGGAGCATCAAGTCGCATTAACAGGAGCATCAAGTCACACTAGTCAGGAGCATCAAGTCAACACTAACAGGAGCATCAAGTCGCATTAACAGGAGCATCAAGTCGCACTAACAGGAGCATCAAGTCACATTAACAGGAGCATCAAGTCGCATTAACAGGAGCATCAAGTCGCACTAACAGGAGCATCAAGTCAAACTAACAGGAGCATCAAGTCGCATTAACAGGAGCATCAAGTCGCATTAACAGGAGCATCAAGTCGCATTAACAGGAGCATCAAGCATAAAGAGCATCAAGTCGCACTAACAGGAGCATCAAGTCGCATTAACAGGAGCATCAAGTCGCATTAACAGGAGCATCAAGTCGCACTAACAGGAGCATCAAGTCACATTAACAGGAGCATCAAGTCGCATTAACAGGAGCATCAAGTCGCACTAACAGGAGCATCAAGTCGCATTAACAGGAGCATCAATCAAGGAGCATCAACTAACAGGAGCATCAAGTCGCATTAACAGGAGCATCAAGTCGCATTAACAGGAGCATCAAGTCGCACTAACAGGAGCATCAAGTCGCACTAACAGGAGCATCAAGTCGCATTAACAGGAGCATCAAGTCGCACTAACAGGAGCATCAAGTCGCACTAACAGGAGCATCAGTCGCACTAACAGGAGCATCAAGTCGCATTAACAGGAGCATCAAGTCGCACTAACAGGAGCATCAAGTCGCATTAACAGGAGCATCAAGTCACACTAACAGGAGCATCAAGTCACACTAACAGGAGCATCAAGTCGCACTAACAGGAGCATCAAGTCGCACTAACAGGAGCATCAAGTCGCACTAACAGGAGCATCAAGTCGCACTAACAGGAGCATCAAGTCGCACTAACAGGAGCATCAAGTCGCACTAACAGGAGCATCAAGTCGCACTAACAGGAGCATCAAGTCGCACTAACAGGAGCATCAAGTCGCACTAACAGGAGCATCAAGTCACATTAACAAGAGCATCAAGTCACATTAACAAGAGCATCAAGTCACATTAACAAGAGCATCAAGTCACACTAACAGGAGCATCAAGTCAACACTAACAGGAGCATCAAGTCACACTAACACGAGCATCGAATCGCATTAACAGGAGCATCAAGTCACACAAGTCACACTAACAAGAGCATCAAGTCACACTAACAGGAGCATCAAGTCACACTAACAGGAGCATCAAGTCACACTAACAGGAGCATCAAGTCGCATTAACAGGAGCATCAAGTCAAACTAACAGGAGCATCAAGTCGCATTAACAGGAGCATCAAGTCACACTAACAGGAGCATCAAGTCACACTAACAGGAGCATCAAGTCGCACTAACAGGAGCATCAAGTCGCACTAACAGGAGCATCAAGTCGCACTAACAGGAGCATCAAGTCGCACTAACAGGAGCATCAAGTCGCACTAACAGGAGCATCAAGTCGCACTAACAGGAGCATCAAGTCGCACTAACAGGAGCATCAAGTCGCACTAACAGGAGCATCAAGTCGCACTAACAGGAGCATCAAGTCGCACTAACAGGAGCATCAAGTCGCACTAACAGGAGCATCAAGTCACACTAACAGGAGCATCGAGTCGCACTAACAGGAGCATCAAGTCACACTAACACGAGCATCGAATCGCATTAACAGGAGCATCAAGTCACACTAGCAGGAGCATCAAGTCAAACTAACAGGAGCATCAAGTCGCATTAACAGGAGCATCAAGTCGCACTAACAGGAGCATCAAGTCGCACTAACAGGAGCATCAAGTCGCATTAACAGGATCATCAAGTCGTATTAACAGGAGCATCAAGTCGCATTAACAGGAGCATCAAGTCGCATTAACAGGAGCATCAAGTCGCACTAACAGGAGCATCAAGTCGCATTAACAGGAGCATCAAGTCAAACTAACAAGAGCATCAAGTCGCATTAACAGGAGCATCAAGTCAAACTAACAGGAGCATCAAGTCGCATTAACAGGAGCATCAAGTCGCACTAACAGGAGCATCAAGTCGCATTAACAGGATCATCAAGTCGCATTAACAGGAGCATCAAGTCGCATTAACAGGAGCATCAAGTCGCATTAACAGGAGCATCAAGTCGCGCTAACAGGAGCATCAAGTCGCATTAACAGGAGCATCAAGTCGCATTAACAGGAGCATCAAGTCAAACTAACAGGAGCATCAAGTCGCATTAACAGGAGCATCAAGTCGCATTAACAGGAGCATCAAGTCGCAATAACAGGAGCATCAAATCACACTAACACGAGCATCGAATCGCATTAACAGGAGCATCAAGTCACACTAGCAGGAGCATCAAGTCAAACTAACAGGAGCATCAAGTCGCATTAACAGGAGCATCAAGTCACACTAGCAGGAGCATCAAGTCAAACTAACAGGAGCATCAAGTCGCATTAACAGGAGCATCAAGTCGCACTAACAGGAGCATCAAGTCGTACTAACAGGAGCATCAAGTCGCATTAACAGGATCATCAAGTCGCATTAACAGGAGCATCAAGTCGCATTAACAGGAGCATCAAGTCGCATTAACAGGAGCATCAAGTCGCACTAACAGGAGCATCAAGTCGCATTAACAGGAGCATCAAGTCAAACTAACAGGAGCATCAAGTCGCATTAACAGGAGCATCAAGTCAAACTAACAGGAGCATCAAGTCGCATTAACAGGAGCATCAAGTCGCACTAACAGGAGCATCAAGTCGCATTAACAGGAGCATCAAGTCGCATTAACAGGAGCATCAAGTCGCATTAACAGGAGCATCAAGTCGCACTAACAGGAGCATCAAGTCGCACTAACAGGAGCATCAAGTCGCATTAACAGGAGCATCAAGTCGCATTAACAGGAGCATCAAGTCGCACTAACAGGAGCATCAAGTCGCATTAACAGGAGCATCAAGTCGCACTAACAGGAGCATCAAGTCACACTAACAGGAGCATCAAGTCACACTAACAGGAGCATCAAGTCGCACTAACAGGAGCATCAAGTCGCACTAACAGGAGCATCAAGTCACACTAACAGGAGCATCAAGTCACACTAACAGGAGCATCAAGTCGCACTAACAGGAGCATCAGGTCGCACTAACAGGAGCATCAAGTCACACTAACAGGAGCATCGAGTCGCACTAACAGGAGCATCAAGTCACACTAACACGAGCATCGAATCGCATTAACAGGAGCATCAAGTCGCACTAACAGGAGCATCAAGTCGCACTAACAGGAGCATCAAGTCGCACTAACAGGAGCATCAAGTCACACTAACAGGAGCATCAAGTCGCACTAACAGGAGCATCAAGTCGCACTAACAGGAGCATCAAGTCGCACTAACACGAGCATCGAATCGCATTAACAGGAGCATCAAGTCACACAAGTCACACTAACAAGAGCATCAAGTCACACTAACAGGAGCATCAAGTCACACTAACAGGAGCATCAAGTCACACTAACATGAGCATCAAGTCGCATTAACAGGAGCATCAAGTCGCATTAACAGGAGCATCAAGTCGCACTAACAGGAGCATCAAGTCGCACTAACAGGAGCATCAAGTCGCACTAACAGGAGCATCAAGTCGCATTAACAGGAGCATCAAGTCGCATTAACAGGAGCATCAAGTCGCACTAACAGGAGCATCAAGTCGCACTAACAGGAGCATCAAGTCGCACTAACAGGAGCATCAAGTCGCACTAACAGGAGCATCAAGTCGCACTAACAGGAGCATCAAGTCGTCACACTAACAGGAGCATCAAGTCGCACTAACAGGAGCATCAAGTCGCATTAACAGGAGCATCAAGTCGCACTAACAGGAGCATCAAGTCGCACTAACAGGAGCATCAAGTCGCATTAACAGGAGCATCAAGTCGCACTAACAGGAGCATCAAGTCGCACTAACAGGAGCATCAAGTCGCATTAACAGGAGCATCAAGTCGCACTAACAGGAGCATCAAGTCGCATTAACAGGAGCATCAAGTCGCATTAACAGGATCATCAAGTCGCATTAACAGGAGCATCAAGTCGCATTAACAGGAGCATCAAGTCGCATTAACAGGAGCATCAAGTCGCACTAACAGGAGCATCAAGTCGCATTAACAGGAGCATCAAGTCGCACTAACAGGAGCATCAAGTCGCATTAACAGGAGCATCAAGTCACACTAACAGGAGCATCAAGTCGCATTAACAGGAGCATCAAGTCGCACTAACAGGAGCATCAAGTCGCATTAACAGGAGCATCAAGTCGCATTAACAGGAGCATCAAGTCGCATTAAACAGGAGCATCAAGTCGCATTAACAGGAGCATCAAGTCGCACTAACAGGAGCATCAAGTCGCATTAACAGGAGCATCAAGTCGCATTAACAGGAGCATCAAGTCAAACTAACAGGAGCATCAAGTCGCATTAACAGGAGCATCAAGTCGCATTAACAGGAGCATCAAGTCGCACTAACAGGAGCATCAAGTCGCATTAACAGGAGCATCAAGTCGCATTAACAGGAGCATCAAGTCGCATTAACAGGAGCATCAAGTCGCACTAACAGGAGCATCAAGTCGCATTAACAGGAGCATCAAGTCGCACTAACAGGAGCATCAAGTCGCACTAACAGGAGCATCAAGTCGTAACAGGAGCATCAAGTCGCACTAACAGGAGCATCAAGTCGCACTAACAGGAGCATCAAGTCGCACTAACAGGAGCATCAAGTCGCACTAACAGGAGCATCAAGTCGCATTAACAGGAGCATCAAGTCGCATTAACAGGAGCATCAAGTCGCACTAACAGGAGCATCAAGTCGCATTAACAGGAGCATCAAGTCGCACTAACAGGAGCATCAAGTCGCACTAACAGGAGCATCAAGTCGCACTAACAGGAGCATCAAGTCGCACTAACAGGAGCATCAAGTCGCACTAACAGGAGCATCAAGTCGCACTAACAGGAGCATCAAGTCACACTAACAGGAGCATCAAGTCGCATTAACAGGAGCATCAAGTCGCACTAACAGGAGCATCAAGTCGCACTAACAGGAGCATCAAGTCGCACTAACAGGAGCATCAAGTCGCACTAACAGGAGCATCAAGTCGCACTAACAGGAGCATCAAGTCACACTAACAGGAGCATCAAGTCGCACTAACAGGAGCATCAAGTCGCACTAACAGGAGCATCAAGTCGCACTAACAGGAGCATCAAGTCACATTAACAGGAGCATCAAGTCGCACTAACAGGAGCATCAAGTCACACTAACAGGAGCATCAAGTCGCACTAACAGGAGCATCAAGTCGCACTAACAGGAGCATCAAGTCGCACTAACAGGAGCATCAAGTCGCACTAACAGGAGCATCAAGTCGCACTAACAGGAGCATCAAGTCGTACTAACAGGAGCATCAAGTCGCATTAACAGGATCATCAAGTCGCATTAACAGGAGCATCAAGTCGCACTAACAGGAGCATCAAGTCGCACTAACAGGAGCATCAAGACACACTAACAGGAGCATCAAGTCGCACTAACAGGAGCATCAGGTCGCACTAACAGGAGCATCAAGTCACACTAACAGGAGCATCGAGTCGCACTAACAGGAGCATCAAGTCACACTAACAGGAGCATCAAGTCACACTAACAGGAGCATCAAGTCGCACTAACAGGAGCATCAAGTCGCACTAACAGGAGCATCAAGTCGCATTAACAGGAGCATCAAGTCGCACTAACAGGAGCATCAAGTCGCACTAACAGGAGCATCAAGTCGCACTAACAGGAGCATCAAGTCGCACTAACAGTAACAGGAGCATCAAGTCGCATTAACAGGAGCATCAAGTCGCACTAACAGGAGCATCAAGTCGCACTAACAGGAGCATCAAGTCGCACTAACAGGAGCATCAAGTCGCACTAACAGAGCATCAAGTCGCACTAACAGGAGCATCAAGTCGCACTAACAGGAGCATCAAGTCGCACTAACAGGAGCATCAAGTCGCATTAACAGGAGCATCAAGTCGCACTAACAGGAGCATCAAGTCGCACTAACAGGAGCATCAAGTCGCATTAACAGGAGCATCAAGTCGCACTAACAGGAGCATCAAGTCGCACTAACAGGAGCATCAAGTCGCATTAACAGGAGCATCAAGTCGCATTAACAGGAGCATCAAGTCGCATTAACAGGAGCATCAAGTCGCATTAACAGGAGCATCAAGTCGCATAACAGGAGCATCAAGTCGCATTAACAGGAGCATCAAGTCGCACTAACAGGAGCATCAAGTCGCACTAACAGGAGCATCAAGTCGCACTAACAGGAGCATCAAGTCGCATTAACAGGAGCATCAAGTCGCATTAACAGGAGCATCAAGTAATTAACAGGAGCATCAAGTCGCATTAACAGGAGCATCAAGTCGCACTAACAGGAGCATCAAGTCGCACTAACAGGAGCATCAAGTCGCATTAACAGGAGCATCAAGTCGCATTAACAGGAGCATCAAGTCGCACTAACAGGAGCATCAAGTCGCATTAACAAGAGCATCAAGTCGCATTAACAGGAGCATCAAGTCGCACTAACAGGAGCATCAAGTCACACTAACATGAGCATCAAGTCGCATTAACAGGAGCATCAAGTCGCACTAACAGGAGCATCAAGTCGCACTAACAGGAGCATCAAGTCGCACTAACAGGAGCATCAAGTCGCACTAACAGGAGCATCAAGTCGCACTAACAGGAGCATCAAGTCGCATTAACAGGAGCATCAAGTCGCACTAACAGGAGCATCAAGTCGCATTAACAGGAGCATCAAGTCGCACTAACAGGAGCATCAAGTCGCACTAACAGGAGCATCAAGTCGCATTAACAGGAGCATCAAGTCAAACTAACAGGAGCATCAAGTCGCATTAACAAGAGCATCAAGTCGCATTAACAGGAGCATCAAGTCGCAATAACAGGAGCATCAAGTCGCACTAACAAGAGCATCAAGTCGCATTAACAGGAGCATCAAGTCGCAATAACAGGAGCATCAAGTCACACTAACAAGAGCATCAAGTCGCATTAACAGGAGCATCAAGTCAAACTAACAGAAGCATCAAGTCGCATTAACAGGAGCATCAAGTCGCACTAACAGGAGCATCAAGTCGCATTAACAGGATCATCAAGTCGCATTAACAGGAGCATCAAGTCGCACTAACAGGAGCATCAAGTCGCATTAACAGGAGCATCAAGTCGCATTAACAGGAGCATCAAGTCAAACTAACAGGAGCATCAAGTCGCATTAACAGGAGCATCAAGTCGCATTAACAGGAGCATCAAGTCGCACTAACAGGAGCATCAAGTCGCATTAACAGGAGCATCAAGTCGCATTAACAGGAGCATCAAGTCGCATTAACAGGAGCATCAAGTCGCACTAACAGGAGCATCAAGTCGCACTAACAGGAGCATCAAGTCGCACTAACAGGAGCATCAAGTCAAAACTAACAGGAGCATCAAGTCGCACTAACAGGAGCATCAAGTCGCATTAACAGGAGCATCAAGTCGCACTAACAGGAGCATCAAGTCGCACTAACAGGAGCATCAAGTCGCACTAACAGGAGCATCAAGTCGCATTAACAGGAGCATCAAGTCGCACTAACAGGAGCATCAAGTCGCACTAACAGGAGCATCAAGTCGCATTAACAGGAGCATCAAGTCGCACTAACAGGAGCATCAAGTCGCACTAACAGGAGCATCAAGTCGCATTAACAGGAGCATCAAGTCGCACTAACAGGAGCATCAAGTCGCATTAACAGGAGCATCAAGTCGCACTAACAGGAGCATCAAGTCGCACTAACAGGAGCATCAAGTCGCACTAACAGGAGCATCAAGTCGCACTAACAGGAGCATCAAGTCGCACTAACAGGAGCATCAAGTCGCACTAACAGGAGCATCAAGTCGCACTAACAGGAGCATCAAGTCGCACTAACAGGAGCATCAAGTCGCACTAACAGGAGCATCAAGTCGCACTAACAGGAGCATCAAGTCGCACTAACAGGAGCATCAAGTCGCACTAACAGGAGCATCAAGTCGCACTAACAGGAGCATCAAGTCGCACTAACAGGAGCATCAAGTCGCACTAACAGGAGCATCAAGTCGCACTAACAGGAGCATCAATCAAGTCGCATCAAACAACAGGAGCATCAAGTCGCACTAACAGGAGCATCAAGTCGCACTAACAGGAGCATCAAGTCGCATTAACAGGAGCATCAAGTCGCACTAACAGGAGCATCAAGTCGCATTAACAGGAGCATCAAGTCGCACTAACAGGAGCATCAAGTCGCACTAACAGGAGCATCAAGTCGCATTAACAGGAGCATCAAGTCGCATTAACAGGAGCATCAAGTCGCACTAACAGGAGCATCAAGTCGCACTAACAGGAGCATCAAGTCGCACTAACAGGAGCATCAAGTCGCATTAACAGGAGCATCAAGTCGCACTAACAGGAGCATCAAGTCGCACTAACAGGAGCATCAAGTCGCATTAACAGGAGCATCAAGTCGCACTAACAGGAGCATCAAGTCGCACTAACAGGAGCATCAAGTCGCATTAACAGGAGCATCAAGTCGCACTAACAGGAGCATCAAGTCGCACTAACAGGAGCATCAAGTCGCATTAACAGGAGCATCAAGTCGCATTAACAGGAGCATCAAGTCGCACTAACAGGAGCATCAAGTCGCATTAACAGGAGCATCAAGTCGCATTAACAGGAGCATCAAGTCGCACTAACAGGAGCATCAAGTCGCACTAACAGGAGCATCAAGTCGCACTAACAGGAGCATCAAGTCGCATTAACAGGAGCATCAAGTCACACTAACAGGAGCATCAAGTCGCATTAACAGGAGCATCAAGTCGCATTAACAGGAGCATCAAGTCGCACTAACAGGAGCATCAAGTCGCACTAACAGGAGCATCAAGTCGCATTAACAGGAGCATCAAGTCGCACTAACAGGAGCATCAAGTCGCACTAACAGGAGCATCAAGTCGCATTAACAGGAGCATCAAGTCGCACTAACAGGAGCATCAAGTCGCACTAACAGGAGCATCAAGTCGCATTAACAGGAGCATCAAGTCGCACTAACAGGAGCATCAAGTCGCATTAACAGGAGCATCAAGTCGCACTAACAGGAGCATCAAGTCGCATTAACAGGAGCATCAAGTCGCACTAACAGGAGCATCAAGTCGCATTAACAGGAGCATCAAGCACTAACAGGAGCATCAAGTCGCATTAACAGGAGCATCAAGTCGCATTAACAGGAGCATCAAGTCGCATTAACAGGAGCATCAAGTCGCATTAACAGGAGCATCAAGTCGCATTAACAGGAGCATCAAGTCGCACTAACAGGAGCATCAAGTCGCACTAACAGGAGCATCAAGTCGCATTAACAGGAGCATCAAGTCGCACTAACAGGAGCATCAAGTCGCATTAACAGGAGCATCAAGTCGCATTAACAGGAGCATCAAGTCGCACTAACAGGAGCATCAAGTCGCATTAACAGGAGCATCAAGTCGCATTAACAGGAGCATCAAGTCGCATTAACAGGAGCATCAAGTCGCACTAACAGGAGCATCAAGTCGCACTAACAGGAGCATCAAGTCGCATTAACAGGAGCATCAAGTCGCATTAACAGGAGCATCAAGTCGCATTAACAGGAGCATCAAGTCGCACTAACAGGAGCATCAAGTCGCATTAACAGGAGCATCAAGTCGCACTAACAGGAGCATCAAGTCGCATTAACAGGAGCATCAAGTCGCATTAACAGGAGCATCAAGTCACACTAACAGGAGCATCAAGTCACACTAACAGGAGCATCAAGTCGCATTAACAGGAGCATCAAGTCGCACTAACAGGAGCATCAAGTCGCACTAACAGGAGCATCAAGTCGCACTAACAGGAGCATCAAGTCGCACTAACAGGAGCATCAAGTCGCACTAACAGGAGCATCAAGTCGCACTAACAGGAGCATCAAGTCGCACTAACAGGAGCATCAAGTCGCACTAACAGGAGCATCAAGTCACACTAACAGGAGCATCAAGTCGCACTAACAGGAGCATCAAGTCGCACTAACAGGAGCATCAAGTCGCACTAACAGGAGCATCAAGTCGCATTAACAGGAGCATCAAGTCACACTAACAGGAGCATCAAGTCGCAATAACAGGAGCATCAAGTCGCACTAACAGGAGCATCAAGTCGCATTAACAGGAGCATCAAGTCACACTAACATGAGCATCAAGTCACACTAGCAGGAGCATCAAGTCACACTAGCAGGAGCATCAAGTCACACTAACAGGAGCATCAAGTCGCACTAACAGGAGCATCAAGTCACACTAACAGGAGCATCAAGTCGCACTAACAGGAGCATCAAGTCGCACTAACAGGAGCATCAAGTCGCACTAACAGGAGCATCAAGTCGCACTAACAGGAGCATCAAGTCGCACTAACAGGAGCATCAAGTCACACTAACAGGAGCATCAAGTCGCACTAACAGGAGCATCAAGTCGCACTAACAGGAGCATCAAGTCGCACTAACAGGAGCATCAAGTCGCATTAACAGGAGCATCAAGTCACACTAACAGGAGCATCAAGTCGCACTAACAGGAGCATCAAGTCACACTAACAGGAGCATCAAGTCACACTAACATGAGCATCAAGTCGCATTAACAGGAGCATCAAGTCGCACTAACAGGAGCATCAAGTCGCACTAACAGGAGCATCAAGTCGCATTAACAGGAGCATCAAGTCGCACTAACAGGAGCATCAAGTCGCACTAACAGGAGCATCAAGTCGCACTAACAGGAGCATCAAGTCGCATTAACAGGAGCATCAAGTCGCATTAACAGGAGCATAACTTAACAGGAGCATCAAGTCGCATTAACAGGAGCATCAAGTCGCATTAACAGGAGCATCAAGTCGCATTAACAGGAGCATCAAGTCGCACTAACAGGAGCATCAAGTCGCACTAACAGGAGCATCAAGTCGCACTAACAGGAGCATCAAGTCGCACTAACAGGAGCATCAAGTCGCACTAACAGGAGCATCAAGTCGCACTAACAGGAGCATCAAGTCGCACTAACAGGAGCATCAAGTCGCACTAACAGGAGCATCAAGTCGCACTAACAGGAGCATCAAGTCGCACTAACAGGAGCATCAGGTCGCACTAACAGGAGCATCAAGTCACACTAACAGGAGCATCGAGTCGCACTAACAGGAGCATCAAGTCACACTAACACGAGCATCGAATCGCATTAACAGGAGCATCAAGTCACACAAGTCACACTAACAAGAGCATCAAGTCGCACTAACAGGAGCATCAAGTCGTACTAACAGGAGCATCAAGTCGCATTAACAGGATCATCAAGTCGCATTAACAGGAGCATCAAGTCAAACTAACAGGAGCATCAAGTCGCATTAACAGGAGCATCAAGTCGCACTAACAGGAGCATCAAGTCGCACTAACAGGAGCATCAAGTCGCATTAACAGGATCATCAAGTCGCATTAACAGGAGCATCAAGTCAAACTAACAGGAGCATCAAGTCGCATTAACAGGAGCATCAAGTCGCACTAACAGGAGCATCAAGTCGCATTAACAGGAGCATCAAGTCAAACTAACAGGAGCATCAAGTCGCATTAACAGGAGCATCAAGTCAAACTAACAGGAGCATCAAGTCGCATTAACAGGAGCATCAAGTCGCACTAACAGGAGCATCAAGTCGCATTAACAGGAGCATCAAGTCGCATTAACAGGAGCATCAAGTCGCATTAACAGGAGCATCAAGTCGCACTAACAGGAGCATCAAGTCGCATTAACAGGAGCATCAAGTCGCATTAACAGGAGCATCAAGTCGCATTAACAGGAGCATCAAGTCACACTAACAGGAGCATCAAGTCGCATTAACAGGAGCATCAAGTCGCACAAGTCACACGAACATGAGCATCGAGTCACACTAACAGGAGCATCAAGTCACACTAACAGGAGCATCAAGTCGCACTAACAGGAGCATCAAGTCGCACTAACAGGAGCATCAAGTCGCACTAACAGGAGCATCAAGACACACTAACAGGAGCATCAAGTCGCACTAACAGGAGCATCAAGTCGCACTAACAGGAGCATCAAGTCGCACTAACAGGAGCATCAAGTCACACTAACAGGAGCATCAAGTCGCACTAACAGGAGCATCAAGTCGCACTAACAGGAGCATCAAGTCGCACTAACAGGAGCATCAAGTCGCACTAACAGGAGCATCAAGTCGCACTAACAGGAGCATCAAGTCACATTAACAGAAGCATCAAGTCACATTAACAAGAGCATCAAGTCACACTAACATGAGCATCAAGTCACACTAACAGGAGCATCAAGTCACACTAACAGGAGCATCAAGTCACACTAACAGGAGCATCAAGTCACACTAACAGGAGCATCAAGTCACAATAACAGGAGCATCAAGTCGCACTAACAGGAGCATCAAGTCGCACTAACAGGAGCATCAAGTCGCACTAACAGGAGCATCAAGTCGCACTAACAGGAGCATCAAGTCGCACTAACAGGAGCATCAAGTCGCACTAACAGGAGCATCAAGTCGCACTAACAGGAGCATCAAGTCGCACTAACAGGAGCATCAAGTCACACTAACAGGAGCATCAAGTCGCATTAACAGGAGCATCAAGTCACACTAACAGGAGCATCAAGTCACACTAACAGGAGCATCAAGTCGCACTAACAGGAGCATCAAGAAACACTAACAGGAGCATCAAGTCGCACTAACAGGAGCATCAAGTCGCACTAACAGGAGCATCAAGTCACACTAACAGGAGCATCAAGTCGCACTAACAGGAGCATCAAGTCACACTAACAGGAGCATCAAGTCGCACTAACAGGAGCATCAAGTCGCACTAACAGGAGCATCAAGTCGCACTAACAGGAGCATCAAGTCGCATTAACAGGAGCATCAAGTCGCACTAACAGGAGCATCAAGTCGCATTAACAGGAGCATCAAGTCGCACTAACAGGAGCATCAAGTCGCACTAACAGGAGCATCAAGTCGCACTAACAGGAGCATCAAGTCGCATTAACAGGAGCATCAAGTCGCACTAACAGGAGCATCAAGTCGCACTAACAGGAGCATCAAGTCGCACTAACAGGAGCATCAAGAAACACTAACAGGAGCATCAAGTCGCACTTAACAAGTCGCACTAACAGGAGCATCAAGTCGCACTAACAGGAGCATCAAGTCGCACTAACAGGAGCATCAAGTCGCATTAACAGGAGCATCAAGTCGCACTAACAGGAGCATCAAGTCGCACTAACAGGAGCATCAAGTCGCATTAACAGGAGCATCAAGTCGCATTAACAGGAGCATCAAGTCAAACTAACAGGAGCATCAAGTCGCATTAACAGGAGCATCAAGTCGCACTAACAGGAGCATCAAGTCGCACTAACAGGAGCATCAAGTCGCATTAACAGGAGCATCAAGTCGCACTAACAGGAGCATCAAGTCGCACTAACAGGAGCATCAAGTCGCATTAACAGGAGCATCAAGTCGCATTAACAGGAGCATCAAGTCGCACTAACAGGAGCATCAAGTCGCATTAACAGGAGCATCAAGTCGCACTAACAGGAGCATCAAGTCGCACTAACAGGAGCATCAAGTCGCATTAACAGGAGCATCAAGTCGCATTAACAGGAGCATCAAGTCGCATTAACAGGAGCATCAAGTCGCACTAACAGGAGCATCAAGTCGCATTAACAGGAGCATCAAGTCGCATTAACAGGAGCATCAAGTCAAACTGAAGCATTAACAGGAGCATCAAGTCGCATTAACAGGAGCATCAAGTCGCATTAACAGGAGCATCAAGTCGCACTAACAGGAGCATCAAGTCGCATTAACAGGAGCATCAAGTCGCACTAACAGGAGCATCAAGTCGCATTAACAGGATCATCAAGTCGCATTAACAGGAGCATCAAGTCGCATTAACAGGAGCATCAAGTCGCATTAACAGGAGCATCAAGTCGCATTAACAGGAGCATCAAGTCGCATTAACAGGAGCATCAAGTCGCATAACAGGAGCATCAAGTCGCATTAACAGGAGCATCAAGTCGCACTAACAGGAGCATCAAGTCGCATTAACAGGAGCATCAAGTCGCATTAACAGGAGCATCAAGTCGCACTAACACAGGAGCATCAAGTCGCATTAACAGGAGCATCAAGTCGCATTAACAGGAGCATCAAGTCGCATTAACAGGAGCATCAAGTCGCATTAACAGGAGCATCAAGTCGCATTAACAGGAGCATCAAGTCGCACTAACAGGAGCATCAAGTCGCATTAACAGGAGCATCAAGTCGCACTAACAGGAGCATCAAGTCGCATTAACAGGAGCATCAAGTCGCATTAACAGGAGCATCAAGTCGCATTAACAGGAGCATCAAGTCGCACTAACAGGAGCATCAAGTCGCATTAACAGGAGCATCAAGTCACACTAACAGGAGCATCAACTAACAGGAGCATCAAGTCGCATTAACAGGAGCATCAAGTCGCATTAACAGGAGCATCAAGTCGCACTAACAGGAGCATCAAGTCGCACTAACAGGAGCATCAAGTCGCATTAACAGGATCATCAAGTCGTATTAACAGGAGCATCAAGTCGCATTAACAGGAGCATCCAGTCGCATTAACAGGAGCATCAAGTCGTACTAACAGGAGCATCAAGTCGCATTAACAGGAGCATCAAGTCAAACTAACAGGAGCATCAAGTCGCATTAACAGGAGCATCAAGTCAAACTAACAGGAGCATCAAGTCGCATTAACAGGAGCATCAAGTCGCACTAACAGGAGCATCAAGTCGCATTAACAGGATCATCAAGTCGCATTAACAGGAGCATCAAGTCGCATTAACAGGAGCATCAAGTCGCATTAACAGGAGCATCAAGTCGCACTAACATTAGCATCAAGTCGCATTAACAGGAGCATCAAGTCGCATTAACAGGAGCATCAAGTCAAACTAACAGGAGCATCAAGTCGCATTAACAGGAGCATCAAGTCGCATTAACAGGAGCATCAAGTCGCAATAACAGGAGCATCAAGTCACACTAACACGAGCATCAAATCGCATTAACAGGAGCATCAAGTCACACTAGCAGGAGCATCAAGTCAAACTAACAGGAGCATCAAGTCGCATTAACAGGAGCATCAAGTCACACTAGCAGGAGCATCAAGTCAAACTAACAGGAGCATCAAGTCGCATTAACAGGAGCATCAAGTCGCACTAACAGGAGCATCAAGTCGTACTAACAGGAGCATCAAGTCGCATTAACAGGATCATCAAGTCGCATTAACAGGAGCATCAAGTCGCATTAACAGGAGCATCAAGTCGCATTAACAGGAGCATCAAGTCGCACTAACAGGAGCATCAAGTCGCATTAACAGGAGCATCAAGTCGCACTAACAGGAGCATCAAGTCGCATTAACAGGAGCATCAAGTCACACTAACAGGAGCATCAAGTCGCATTAACAGGAGCATCAAGTCGCATTAACAGGAGCATCAAGTCGCATTAACAGGAGCATCAAGTCACATTAACAGGAGCATCAAGTCGCAATAACAGGAGCATCAAGTCGCATTAACAGGATCATCAAGTCGCATTAACAGGAGCATCAAGTCGCATTAACAGGAGCATCAAGTCGCATTAACAGGAGCATCAAGTCGCACTAACAGGAGCATCAAGTCGCATTAACAGGAGCATCAAGTCGCATTAACAGGAGCATCAAGTCGCATTAACAGGAGCATCAAGTCGCAATAACAGGAGCATCAAGTCACACTAACACGAGCATCAAATCGCGTTAACAGGAGCATCAAGTCACACTAGCAGGAGCATCAAGTCAGACTAACAAGAGCATCAAGTCGCATTAACAGGAGCATCAAGTCACACTAACAGGAGCATCAAGTCGCATTAACAGAAGCATCAAGTCACACTAACAGGAGCATCAAGTCACACTAGCAGGAGCATCAAGTCAAACTAACAGGAGCATCAAGTCGCACTAGCAGGAGCATCAAGTCACACTAGCAGGAGCATCAAGTCAAACTAACAGGAGCATCAAGTCGCATTAACAGGAGCATCAAGTCGCACTAACAGGAGCATCAAGTCGTACTAACAGGAGCATCAAGTCGCATTAACAGGATCATCAAGTCGCGTTAACAGGAGCATCAAGTCGCATTAACAGGAGCATCAAGTCGCATTAACAGGAGCATCAAGTCGCATTAACAGGAGCATCAAGTCAAACTAACAGGAGCATCAAGTCGCATTAACAGGAGCATCAAGTCAAACTAACAGGAGCATCAAGTCGCATTAACAGGAGCATCAAGTCGCACTAACAGGTGCATCAAGTCGCATTAACAGGATCATCAAGTCGCATTAACAGGAGCATCAAGTCGCATTAACAGGAGCATCAAGTTGCACTAACAGGAGCATCAAGTCGCATTAACAGGAGCATCAAGTCGCAATAACAGGAGCATCAAGTCACACTAACACGAGCATCGAATCGCATTAACAGGAGCATCAAGTCACACTAGCAGGAGCATCAAGTCAAACTAACAGGAGCATCAAGTCGCATTAACAGGAGCATCAAGTCACACTAACAGGAGCATAAAGTCGCACTAACAGGAGCATCAAGTCACACTAACAGGAGCATCAAGTCGCATTAACAGGAGCATCGAGTCGCACTAACAGGAGCATCAAGTCACACTAACACGAGCATCGAATCGCACTAACAGGAGCATCAAGTCACACTAGCAGGAGCATCAAGTCAAACTAACAGGAGCATCAAGTCGCACTAACAGGAGCATCAAGTCGCACTAACAGGAGCATCAAGTCACACTAACAGGAGCATCAAGTCGCACTAACAGGAGCATCAAGTCACACTAACAGGAGCATCAAGTCACACTAACAGGAGCATCAAGTCGCACTAACAGGAGCATCAAGTCACACTAACAGGAGCATCAAGTCGCACTAACAGGAGCATTAAGTCACACTAACAGGAGCATCAAGTCAAACTAACAGGAGCATCAAGTCGCACTAACAGGAGCATCAAGTCGCACTAACAGGAGCATCAAGACACACTAACAGGAGCATAAAGTAAAACTAACAGGAGCATCAAGTCGCACTAACAGGAGCATCAAGTCACACTAACAGGAGCATCAAGTCGCATTAACAGGAGCATCAGGTCGCATTAACAGGAGCATCAAGTCAAACTAACAGGAGCATCAAGTCGCATTAACAAGAGCATCAAGTCGCATTAACAGGAGCATCAAGTCGCAATAACAGGAGCATCAAGTCACACTAACACGAGCATCGAATCGCATTAACAGGAGCATCAAGTCACACTAGCAGGAGCATCAAGTCACACTAACAGGAGCATCAAGTCGCACTAACAGGAGCATCAAGTCGCACTAACAGGAGCATCAAGTCGCACTAACAGGAGCATCAAGTCGCATTAACAGGAGCATCAAGTCACACTAACACGAGCAAAAATCGTTTTCCAATTCTACATTTAATGTTTCACAAATATTCAAATTCAGGGAGGTAACGCAAGATTTCTATAAAATAATCTTTGTTTTTGCAGACGTGTTATTTTCTGCTATGTTTCTGTCAATTTGGGCTATAGTCTGTAATATTATATCCCGTCTCCAAAACGAAAGTTGGCAACATACGCATACTTCTGCCTTTTTGAATATTTAGTGGCTAGGCCATAGTCACTTCCATGGTGCAACTGTCGTTCAATTGTCCAAAAATCACGAAAAGAATTTCTATTTTGGCTAAGTCTCCTCCCAATCAAAAGCCGTGGAAAAACAAGAAAATTACTTTCCAGCCTCAGATGTAATGTTTCACATTAATTTATATGGGAACCGCCGTGGGGTAGCGACAAGGCGCTCGTCTGCGGATCTGACAGTCGTTGGTTCAAACCTGCATAGAGTCGGATTTTTTTAATTTGTGTGTGTGTGTGTGTGTGTGTGTGTGTGTGTGTGTGTGTTTGTGTGTGTATTATGTTATGGTAAGTAATCGCAGTCGACGTCTGTGCAATTTAGGTATTCTAATGCGTGCTCAGTCGTCCTATGCAGCAGCCACTCCACGGTACCTCCACTGATTGAGGAGTAGCTGCTGAAGATGGGGACTGAGCACTTATGGGAGTGCCCCGAATGCTGTGATGTCTGGTCTTAATTCAACATTGAACACAAGGAGTTGGTTTTAGTATCTTCTGTCTTTACCTCGAAGACGACATAGACGTGCTTCATCAAGCTCTACTCCTAGGTCATTTAGTCGTGTTAGCGTCAGAGATTCGCCGTTATTCCCCAGCCTAGTCAGTACAGCGTTGATGATATCAGCTCTGTCCATGCTTCTTGCCGTTTGCATGGGTGCATTACTTGCCATTTCTCTAACACATATAACCTTGGCTCCAAGGTCGACCGAGTTTTAAATGGGTACCAGGTAGTCCTCGGTAGAAAATGCAGCCGACGTGAGCTTGTCTGCATTACCCACAGAGAGCTGACTGGTCTATAGAGGTAAGGCATCCACCTTGAATGCCGGAATTCTCGGGTTCAAACCTCGGTAAAGTTTGGTATTTGTTTCACGTGGACTTCTTGCAATTTTCCCTGGTCTCTGGGTAGTAAGACCTGCCGCCCATGTGTATTGCTGCACATGTACAAAATACCTTGGCAGTTGGAAATCGAAAAAGAGTGGCTTAACGGCGCAGCCCAGGCAAATTTTGAAATTAAAAACCTACTCGAAGCATTTCAGGATCCTCGCCGGTGCTACACAGTTCGTGCACTGTGCTGAGATTCTTCAGACTCAGGCTTGAGTTAGAAGTGAAACGGAGCACTCGTGAGTTTAACCCGTGTGCCTTGATGTTTATGCGTTGAATAAACATAAACTCATGTGCCCCATGTGCAACTGGCATGTAAAGGGACCTCTATGTTTGTATTCATTTAGAATCCTAGTCATTCCCTTGTGGAATGTAATTTTTCTTTATTTGAAGCCCCACCCAGGCTTTTGCCGGGGGCCCTGAATATAGCGGTGCCACAATTGTGGCCATAACGGCTGAAAAGGGTTTCCGAGACTTCTCTACGGGTGATCCTCATCCGCATGGTGGCACTTTATGTCACCGGATGTTTATCGCTTCTGTAATGTCCTGGTGGGGTACAGTAAGCGAGCAAGTTTGTTCATTTAAGTACAGGGAGATAACCCATGATTTCTATGAAATAATCTTGATTTTTGTAAACGTATGTGCTAATGAAACATCAGAGTGGTTTGAAGTGCAGAAAAGAGTGAGGCAAGGCTGCATTATTTCACCCTCCCTCATTAAAATATATGCTGAAAATGTTATGAGAAACGCATATAGTGATGAGGCAAGTGAGACCTTCGATCCACAAACAATTGGAGGTAATCCTATCCCAGAACTCAGATCTGCAAATGAAACTGTTCTCCTTTCAACAGTGTACAATATTTAGAAAAAATAATTTTGGCCGTCAAAAAGTAAAGCGTAGAAATTATTTTTGTTTTGTTTTCTAAATAAATAAAAAAATAAAAAAAAAAGCATGTCCTCAGTAAATACAGCACACCAACCACATATGACAACGGAAAAAAGAAGAAGTGGCGACTGCTCGAAATAAGTCAGAAGAAGACTTGCATTGGCAATGCAGAGATTAAACAGCACGAAGAACCTATTTCAAAGCACCTGTAAATTAGTTAAAGTAAAAATCTTGAGATCATGCATTTTTCCTGTGGCAACTTACGCTTGTGAGTCTTGTACTCCCACTCAGTAACTGAAGTAAAAGTTTGGAGCTTTCGAATTGAAATGTTACAGGAAAAAAAAATTCCCAGAATACCATGGATCAAGAGAGGAAAAACATCGACATTCTACACTAGTTAAACATCAAAGAGAACTGGCTCATAAACAGCGTCCAGTTCCGAAAGTTGAAGTATTTTGGCCATATTAAACGTCACGGGCGCTTGGAAAATACTGTGATGGAGGGTGTGGTTTCTGGAAATCGAGGCAGGTGCTAACCTGTGTTCTGTCTCCGCAATGAAAGGTGGCTACAATACACCTACTTTTGTTATTGGAAACATTAGGCTGCTATTATTTCTACGGTGTGATTCTCGTCCTAATGTCTGAGAACCACGAAAACGGTGTTTCACTGCAGGCTAAATGTCCAGTGTTTTTGCAGTCGGCGCCGTTAATTCGTCATTTATTGTATTGGTGGGTTTATCGTACGTCATTGCATATTGTATTATTGTGGGTTCCTATCACAGACGTGCCTTTCCGCTCACGATACCTAGTTTTTTTTTTTTTTTTCGTAGATCCCTAGGGAACAGCTCACATAAGCCAGCTTCATGCCCCAGAAATGAGATATCGGTGAAAGGTGGTCCCAGTGACAAGAAGGGACAAATTCCGCAATCAGACAATACGTCAAGATCTTGATACCCAGCCCTTACTAACCCGAGTAGATCAGTCACAGTTACGATGGTTTGGACATGTATGCAGAATGGGAGAAATTTGGCCACTATAGCAGGCATGGGAGGCTAAGAACCAGGGAACCAAACCTCCAGGACGACCCAGGGTGCGCTGGGAAGACAACATCCGACTGTCCCTAACTGACAGAGGACTGGAATGGAACAGAGCCAGAAAAAAAAACTGCTGATAGAGACGTCTGGCGATCTCTCTGGCAAACCTCTACACTCCAAGGTAGAAGAGGAGCGACTAAGTAAGTGAGTAGTAGATCCCTGGTGATCGTGGCCCGAGCTACGGACTGCATGCTTTGTGCGACGCGCTTGACCAGCCGTTCTGCAGAGAGAGAGAGATCAAGCTATGTGGAATAAAAACACACAGCAATAAATTCGATCCACTCGACTGTAACTTTATTGAAGAATCTATACATAATGTAATTAATTTGTCAAAGATAATTATATCGCAAACGGCTACGTTCTCCATAAATGAGCATAAACAATGTACCCTTGTACTCGCCTTAATGACAATTCGTAATTTGATGCTAGCGCCATTTTTATAAACCAGTACATATACGAAGATGGATGTTATCAATGTAATGTAATACATTCGCATTCTGACTGTGTTACTGCATATCCTGTGGGTTATGGGCCCTGAATGTCACAATATTAATTAGAATGAAGATTGCTAGTTAACTACAACCTGCAACCCTCCTGATGCAGTCTGTCGCGGGTACATTACATTTCAATAGTCATTCTGTAGTTAGTTAGTTAGTTAGTTAGTCTTTCCTCTTGTGTCGAGTGCGGCACATAGGGCAGAGGTCATAACTCTCCATGCACGGCGGTCCATTGCAATCCGTTGTAGGTCTTGGATGTTTGAGTGGCCCATGAGCGAGCCTTCCCTGATGATAGTTCTACGTAAAGTTTCCCTTGGTCTTCCACGAGATCTTTTCCCCTGTGGTGTCCAAATGAGGGCTTGGTAAGGAAGTCTTGATTTATCCATTCTAAGGGCGTGGCCGACATAGTTCCAGCGGCGTTTTCGTATAAAATTAGACACATACTCTTGCCTGGATTCTTGTCTTATTTGTGTATTGGTTCGGAAATCTGACCATTTGAAATTTAGTCAATGTAGAGCTTATCATAATTTATATACAATAAAATTGCAAACACTGCATTCTAAAGTTAAGGGATATGTGTGTTTTTATGTGCCTGTGTTTATGTAAATGGTAACATAGACCCCGTAAATTTATTCTGAGGACCACCAAATGGGAAAGACTTATCTAGAGGATACGAATTTGTAATTTATTTGGTAGTATTATGAAAGGTCTTGAGAAACCTTGAAGTCCAGTTCCAAAGCTCTAGAGAAGGACAATTCCCAAAGAAAGATATTTACTCAGCAAAAGTTACAACAGTGGCTATTTTTAGTTCGAGAAGATGACATTTAACTGGGCAGGAGAGGTATTAGGAGGAGAAACTGACAAAAGAGAGTTTCTTTTGTTGTTTATAATATCAAAACTCTGCAAGGATCCTGCTAGCTGATAATGTTGATGTTGTTAATGCTGATGATGATGATGACGATACAAGAAAATGAGAATATTATCACAACGAAGAAGATTAAGATATTAGAGACTGAGGCCGGCATAGGGAAAGTATGGTGAAAATATTGATAGAATGTCACTGGTATGATCAGTCAAACTTATCGCCAGGACCTGCCATGTGATTGTCAAGACATATGGTCGCCTACGACATGGTGCATGCTGGCAACCCTCTGTGTTCTCTCAGTCTGTATATGCGGACGTCACTTGGAGGAAAAACTAAAACTATTGGAGCAGTCTTGGGAGGAGACACTTTCAGAATCTCGAGGTGGTGATTTGGTAGTCGTCAGCCTGCTTCTACTGGCTGGCGTGGGCGGTCGATCTGTAAGCAAAAAATTAGTATTTACCTAACCTAGGAAGAATGAAGTGCAACTCGAAAAATTGTAACGTTATGGCGTGCCAAAACTTGTCCTTAGCATTGGTTCACAGCTAGTTATAAGGGAAGCTCCAACAGGTAGATAAACAAAGTACTGCTTGTCTGATCCTGCAGCTTGCTTTGTTCTAAACGTACTGGTGTTACTTTTCTTATGGAGTAAACAAGGCAGGCCGAGAAAGGGATTGTGCTGCTTTGGCAAAATATGACCTCTGCAATACTTTCCAGGCTTTGTCAGACAGGAGGAACTTGTTCCCTGGCTTTATTTGCTGATCACTATTGGCTCTGATTCATAGGCCTGGCTCTCTGTCTGGGTTCCATGGCTCTATAGTGGGGGAGGGGGAGGGGGAGGGGAGTGAAAAGAATAAACCTGCTGCCTCCTCAACAAGCATGTCGTAGGAGTCGACTAATTGGGCGCGTCCTTTGAAGTCGTTTATGAGGCTCTTTTCTTTCTTTGCGCTTGGTAATATAGTCCATGGTTTGACTGCTTATCCATTCTTTGTGGTGTTGTTTCCTGGTTCCTAATATGTTGTTGAGGGTTGTTTTGTATGTTTCTTTGATCTGGTTCCATTTGTCATGAATGCTGATTGTAGTTAGCGTGTCTGGGTCACCTGATAGAGTTTGAAACATGTTCTTTCTACTATAAATTTAGTGACAATGTTTTTTTCTCTCCTAATAGGCTGGCATTGTAGCGTGCTGTGTGTGTCTTAGCTTGTGTGTGTACTTTTTGAGTCAAGTCGAGGTAGAGCAACTACATACAAGGTGATGATCGCTTCCCACATCTGCTCCCCTTTTGACACGCACATCGAGTAGGGACCCACGCCATATTCTGTTTACAATGAAATGGTCGATCTGGTTTACATCTCTTCCATTTGGGGATATCTATGTAAGTTTGTGTATATCCTTCTAAGGAAATAGTGTTCCTCCTATAACAAGTCTATTCGCTCTGCAGAAGTCGCTCAGTCTTTCTCCGTTGTCATTAATTGTACCCAATCCCTGTTTTCGCATAGGTAATTCTGTTTTCAATGTGTTGTTATCAACTTTTGCATTGTGATCTCCCATAATGCATAGAAAATCATGGGCTGGTACTTTATCTATTACCCCCTTCAGTCTCCTAAAGATAGTTTCTTTATCTTCGCTTTCAGCTTCATTAGTCGGTGCGTAGCATTGGATGTTTGTAAGCTTGGCATGTTTGCCATTGAATCGTGCTGTCCTAATTCTTTAATTAACTGGATGCCACTCTATGAGATGTTTGTGCATACCTTTCTTTAAATTGAGGGCCACGCCTACAGAATGTAGGTTATCATCTCTTCCAGAGTGTATTGTGGTTTCTCCTGTACCTGTCGTGGATTATCCAAACCCTGTCCACCTGCTTTCATTGATTCCAAGAATATGCAGTTTATTGTTTTGCATTTCTTTAATTACTTAGGCGGTTTTGGCCGTTTCAAACATAGTTCTTACATTCCAGAAGCCAGTTCTTAATTTGGTTTTGACATCCAGCAGACTTGTTTTCCCATCACAGGCTTCCTTTCGGCTTTTACCCTTGTTGTTCATGCTGGCAGAGGGACGTTGTAGTTTTACATTGCAGAGCTGTCAACACTGGGCCCAACCCCCGAGCCTGGAGGACAGGGAGACCATCTTTTACCTGTCAGTAATGACCTGTCCATGGTTGGTTGGTTTTTGTGGCTATGGTTTTTACAGGATGAGGTAGCCAACCTCACGCCCAACCCTACCCTTAGTCGCCTCTTACGACATCGTACACCTATTTGGGCAGTAATGTAGATAAAGATGGAGGAACTGATAGAGATATTAAAATAAGAATACAAAAGGCAAGAGGGGCTTTCATAGCACTAGGGAATTTGTGGAGGTCAAAAGAAATTAAAAGAAATACTAAACTAAAAATTTTTAATTCTAATGTCAAATCAGTACTATTGTATGGGGCGGAAACATGGAGAACAACGAAGGCAATTACTAATAAATTATAGACATTCATTAACTAGTGCCTGCGCAGAATAGAGGGAATAAAATGGTATGATAGAATAACTAATGTAGAACTTTGGGAGAGAACTAAACAGGCTCCAGTGGATCAGGAGGTGAGGAAAAGACGCTGGCGTTGGATAGGGCACACACTGAGAAAACAGGAGAACAGCATAACTAGAATGTCTTTGCATTGGAACCCACAGGGGCATAGGAATAAAGGAAGGCCAAAAAACACATGGAGAAGAGAGCTGGAGAATGAGGTTAGAAAGATTGGGAGGATATGGGGAGAGCTCCATGTAATGGCGAAGGATAGAACGACTTGGCGTGAGTTGGTTGAGGGCCTATGCTCCATTGGGGGATAAAAAGGCAGAAGAAGAAGAAGAAGAATGACCTGTCCGGATTGGGTGACCCTGCCAGAAATATGTTCCCGTCGGCATTGCTCACTATATCACTGAGACTGTCAAGCTTCTATCACACCGTTGTTATATTAATCCCATGTATCTAAATTGTTAGTTTGCCTCCTTCCGTTTCATAGTTTCTGTAATTAAGTATTTATTGCTTTTAAGTCCAACTTCTTGGAAGCTCAAATTCCTGGGATAGAATGGATTGAAGAAATAAATGTTTGGGAACGAAAGAGTCAAGGCTCTAGCCTTGTAGATGCAGAATGGTGGTGTTTTTAAAAAAAATATTTTTTTATTATCAAAATCCCAAAATTACCCAGCCTAAAATAGGCACTATACCGTACAGTAGGCTGTCAAGAGCAGAAACGGTAACCCGTACAGGGCACATTAGCTTACGTTCTGATATATATGTTCTCTGACGTCACGTTCCACAACCGCTTTGACATACCGAGCAAATATCTGATCATGCAAAGAGGGAATCAGACATTACCCATGTGCCTTCTCCACAATGAAGGTTAGCGGCAATAGACCTAGTAACGCTCTGTCTCTTGTCTTGGTTATACACTCTCTTAAACTGTTACTCCATCTCTCGATGTTGTCCTCCCACTTGTATCATTGTCTAACTCTTTTTCTCTTGCTGTCGACGTTTTCATCCAGTTTTGTTTTTATAAGAATTTTGTCTTTCAATGTGGCCAAACTATTTCAGTTGTCTGTTTTTATTTCTTTCAGTAGTAAATCTCCTTTCATCCGCAGCCTCTCTGGAACTTCTAATTTTTTTTTCTTTCTATGAAATACGGTCTTTCTTTCTCTGTATCCCCGCAACACAGTCTCCGCTAAGATAGAACTTCATTAGTCGGCAGACAAATATCTTTACTCTTCAGAGAGGTGTCAGCCTTAAAAGGTCTAGTTGAAAGCCTTGATAGGTCGAGTTGCCAGCCTTGATAGGTCTCAGATGACTTGCATTACATTGCTTCCTACATGATTTTCAAGTCCGGTTTTCAGATGATTCCTCAACCAACCATACAATGATTAAATCCCGCACCGACAAAACAATCAACCAGTCAACCACACAGTCAGCCAACCAGCTGAGCTATCTAAACACCAACCACGCAATGATTCAATCAAGCACTGACTAAACAATCAACCAGTCAACCACACAGTCAGCCAACCAACTGAGCCGTCTAACTACCAACCACACAATGATTCAATCACACGCCAACTAAACAATCAACCAGTCAACCACACAGTCAGACAACCAGCTGAGCCATCTAACTACCAACCACAGTCAGACAACCAGCTGAGCTATCTAACTACCAACCACACAGTCAGACAACCAGCTGAGCCATCTAACTATCAACCACATACCCAAATAAATAGGGAAGTAAAAACACGATACAAACTTGAAATTTTAGGTGTGCTTTGAACAAGGATGATCTTAAGACCCGAGGAATCGAAGATGGTCGCTTCACGCACCTGGTCAACCGTTACCGGCTCCTGACAATAAAAGACACCAAAGTTATCCAGACTTTTCCCCAATCTGAAGCACATTCGGTATTTGATTCAAGAACCGTATGATCTAACTATCACGCCTGTCGCCTTTGCTTGCCAGAACACTCCCTTGTCTTCTTTTTGTATAGTCCAAGCCGTGTTGCATTGGTAGTCATGTATTCTGTCTTTTTCTTTGTACAATACATACCGTGTGGTGTTGGTAGTCTTGTACATCTACAGCCTTCTGTCTCCTATCGTCTTCTTATTATAGTCCATGCTGTGTAGCGTTGGTAGTCATGTCTATCCACATCCTTCTGTATGGTGTACTTTCAACCAGTTTTGACGTAGACGATCTTCCATGCCATGATGTCAAACTGTCCAGCATCTCCTCTCTTGGTCTCCCTCTGCCTCTCTTCCCATGCAAACCTCCCCACCTTCACGATGTATTACCAGATAGTGACTGGTACCACCAGCATTGGAACTCTGCGCTGGCTGCTGAAGATGAAGACGGAGCATGCATGGGAATGCCCCGAGTGCTGTGATGTCAATTCTTGACTCAACTCAACTCAACTCAACTCAACTCAACTCAACTCAGCTCAACTCAACACCATGTACCACAGTTTTCTCATTCTCATCACGCAACCAAAGAATGTAGATTGTCTCCTCCTGATATGGGCAATCAGTTTTTTTCGTGAACTCAGTTTTTTTCAAGACGTCCGCATTACTCTTGTTTCCCCCTGTCCAGTTTGTCCTCATCATTCGTTAATGAAATCCCTCATTCTTCTAAAAAAAAACCACACCCTCAGCGTGCCACATAAGTTGGTCTGGGGTTGTTAAATATTCTTGTTTTTATAGCAAAAATTGGTCCACCTGGAAATTAAATAATTTAAAAAGAAAACGCCCGCTAAAATAATTTCCTACATAGGACTGACTGTCCAAGGGACAGGACGTGTTTTTCTCGCTCTCATCATTTTAGATTTTTTAAGCCCTGTTGCATTGGATATCTGAGGATAATTTTTATATCACTGTGACCGTTGTTCCGTCGGGCTTACTGTGAAATAGTTTTTGTGTGACTTTGTAGATCAATATTCGTTAAAAATGGAATATAGTGTATTATAATAGGTTTTCTGCAACG
This sequence comes from Candidula unifasciata, assembly GCA_905116865.2. Classification (NCBI taxonomy): domain Eukaryota; kingdom Metazoa; phylum Mollusca; class Gastropoda; order Stylommatophora; family Geomitridae; genus Candidula; species Candidula unifasciata. The sequence continues at coordinate 107,879 of CAJHNH020000142.1, forward strand.
GAAGCCTCTGTTGCCAACGGGGCACAAATAGGCCCGATTGTGTTTCACCTGGCCCCATGGATTTATAGCATTTTAGACAGTAATTGTCCTGTGGGCGTATACACGGTGGCATACAACCGGACTGGTGAAGCGCTGCCACGCCAACACAGGATGCCGTTAAAAATTTAATTAGGTATTTTCCCCGGGTAGGTGGGACTCGATAGCTGGGGACAGCAGCCCACCTATGAGAAGGATACTCTGAAACTAAACTACCACTGCCCGGTGGTCAGGCCTTGGTTGGTTACGGGCTAAGGAAGCACATCCTAAAAGAAAAGCACGTTGAAGACGGAGACGCCAGGTCGAAAGGCACAGATAGTGTGGGAGAATATTTTCCCACAAACATGGCGTCACGCATACCTTCTTGTATGTCAGAAAACCCTAGCAGGAATGAAGACTGTGGTGTTTAATCTTTAACACTTCAGTGAAACCATACCACGGTGAGCCCTACCTTAAAAGTGGCAACTGTACAACGTCACCACTCGCAAAGCTAGAAAAACAGCCTAGATTATAAATCTATCAGAGGGACAAGATGGACGAAGAAGACGTGTACGCTCTGAGGATTCTACAATGGAATGCAGAGGGAGTCCGCAACAAAAAAGCTGCACTCACAAAACAACTTACGGAAGGAAACATTGATATTGCCTGTATACAGGAGACACACCTGTCAGAAAAGCACAGATTCTGTATTAGAAGCTTCCAGTGCTTCAGACAGGACAGAGAAAATGGTCCCAAGGGAGGAGTCCTCATCCTAGTAAAAAACAGCATCCCAGCAGCTAGTCTTACAGTGGACACAGAACAGGAGTCTGAGATCATGGGTGTCAGGCTTAACATTGCAGGCAAGGAAATTGTATTATACAATTGTTACTGCCCGCCAAGCAAAGAACTCTCATTATACAACATGAGAATCCCAGATGACAACTGTATCGTTCTAGGAGATTTTAACAGCTGCTCTCTAAGCTGGGGATATACACAGCTCAACGAGAGAGGAGAAGAAGTGGAGGACTGGCAGACATATGCCAGACTCCAGCTAATCAACAAACCAGATGACTCCCCATCCTTTTTCTCCAGGAGATGGCTTTCAACCAGCCGCCCAGACTTAACATTTGCCACGTCAGACTTGGCAAGCAACATACACAAAACGGTGCTCAGCCAACTAGCAGGTAGTGACCACCGACCGATCTTGATTTCTGCTTTAAATATGAGAGGCCTTCATTCGATGCCGCCCCCTCGTTGGAATTACAAGAAAGCTGACTGGAACAGTTTTGCTAACCTTGCTGATGTATACTCGATAAATGTAAACGGTAAATCAAGTCAGGTTGCTAAATCAGTAAAAGAGTTTACAGAAGCTATATTAAAAGCAGCCAAAGAAACCATACCTCGGGGTTCAAGGAAAGATTACATCCCATTTTGGTCCCAACAAATTCAAGACCTCCACCAAACTCTCTCAGAAGCAAGAGATAGGGTAGAAAGCAACCCAACGGTAGAAAACAACATTGCTTACAAAGCAGCAGAAGCTAAACTAAAAAAAGAAACACTTCAAGCAACTAGGAAGAGCTGGCAAGACAAAACCAAGAGCCTAAGTTTTGAAAAAGATGGGTCCAAACTCTGGAAACTAGTCAAGTGTCTAAATGGAGAAGCCCAACAAGCCAATCCAATAGTAATAAATGAGGGCAATGAGATCAGATCTGGAAACGATGCTGCAAATATCCTTTTAAATCAGTTTAAATCTGTTAGTGATATTAATATAGAAAAGTCCAGAGAAGATGAGGTAGTACAAAGAATAAAAGAACTCGAGGAGGCCAGCAAGAGTAAACCAGCAGAGAGCATCATGACAGATAAATTCTCAATGAGTGAACTTAACACAGGACTCAACCAGCTGAAATCCAACCAAGCCCCTGGCCCCGATAAAATCACGAATGATATGTTACTACACATGGGTCTAAGTGCCAAAAAGAAATTATTAAACATCTTTAATGCCAGCTGGATTTTTAGTATAGTTCCTCCAGCCTGGAGGAAGTCTGAAATCTTCGTAATCCTGAAACAAGGAAAGCCGAAGAACAACGCAGACAGCTACAGACCCATCAGCCTCACTAGCTGTCTGTGCAAACTATTTGAAAGATTATTGAACACCGACCGACTGACCTGGTTCCTAGAGAAAAACTTCAAACTAATGGAGGAACAGGCAGGTTTTCGACGTTGCAGATCAACAGAAGACCAAATTACATTTATTGCTCAACACATTGAAGATGCATTCCAGGAAAAAAAAGCACACTATTGCAGTCTGGGTGGATATGGAAAAGGCCTTCGACAAAGTGTGGAAAAATGGGCTGAAACAAAAGCTACTTGAAAGTGGAATATCCCATCACATGCTTGGGTGGATCGTAAAATATCTTGAAAATCGATCTGCAAGAGTCAAGATACAGGGTTCAAGGAGCAGATCAGTCTCAATGACACATGGAGTTCCACAAGGCGGAGTTCTGTCCCCAATTCTTTTCCTAGTTTACATTAACGACATAAAATCAACCCTCTGTAATGGAGTTCAAGCCGTTATGTATGCCGATGATCTGGCGCTACTGAGTTCAGAGGAGGACACTGAAAAAGCACAGACAAGGCTTCAAGAATCCCTCAGAACTCTAGAGAGGTGGTCCAATAGCTGGTACATGCCTGTAAATGGGGCCAAAACCACACACACCATTTTCAGTCTCTCTACCAAACCCCAGAAAGTTTCACTTAGATATGGCAGCCAGGCACTGATACATGATGACTCACCGTCATATTTAGGAGTAACCTTTGACTCAAGACTCACATGGAGAAAACAGATAGAAAAGACACAGAGCAAGGGACTCAAGAAAACACAACTGATGAGGAAGTTAGCTGGAACAGACTGGGGGGCAAACCTCAATGTCCTTAAGAGGACCTATACAGGCTATGTGAGGCCAACACTAGAATATGGAATAGCTGCTTGGGACACAGCAGCTAAATCAAATTTTCAGAAAGTCTCAAAGATCCAAAACCATGCTCTCCGTATTATGACAGGGGCAATGCGCTCCACGCCCATATCAGATATGGAAACAATTACTGGTCTCCATAATCTGGAAGATAGGAGAGACACAAAGATCCTCACCCAGCTCTCCAAATACCACCACTTTCAAGAACAACCCATGTACAGCCGACTGCAGAAACCCCAGAAGGCTAGACTAAAGAGAACTTGCTTTATTAGGAACGCAAATGCCAAGCTCGCTGTCCTTAAACTCCCTCCCATAATACCAAATGTTCCACTTAAACCTTACAACGACACCCCCGCTTGGCTTAGGGATAGCCTACCAACAGTCAGAACCACTGTAACAGGGGTCTCCTCCAAATCATCAATGAGCAGCACTGATATGAAATCAACTACAGAACGAGAGATCAATAGACTTTACCCACACCAGAGTTGGATTCGAGTGTATACAGATGGTTCAGCCAAGAGAGCAGTAAGAGACGGAGGAGGAGGAATATACATAGAATGCCCAAATGGTTTTAAAATCAACCAGGCTGTACCAACAGGTTCATATTCCTCCAATTACAGAGCAGAGGCAGAAGCACTTCTAGCCGCATGTTCTTTTCTGAATGGACAACAGCACAGCAAATATAGCAGAGTGGTCTTTCTGACTGATGCTATGTCAGTTCTACAAGCAATTGTTAACCCAAAAGACACTCAGTTTGTAGACTTGACGCAACAGCTTATTTACTTAGGCTCTTCAGTAGAACAATCTGTTCTGCAGTGGATTCCAGGTCACTGTGGCTTGGAAGGCAATGAAATAGCAGACAGATTGGCCAGAAGCGGCAGTGACATGGTACAACCAAATAGCGACTTAACCCACCAAGAGATGAAAACACTAATACAATCTAGTATCCAAGAAAGGTGGCTGGATACCCACAACAGATTTTCTCCCCAAGACTCACTTCATCGCCTCTCTAGAGAGGGACAGTCTATTATATTCAGACTAAGGACAGGGCACAACAGATTTCGTCAACATATGTTCAAATTTTTCGGTGTAGGAAATACGGAGACGTGTCCCTGCAGCGTGGCACCCGAAAATGCTGAGCATGTGCTCCAACACTGTCAACTGTATGCTGACAACAGAGACGCAATCTGGCCTGTTCCAACCACAATGAAGACAAAACTGTATGGTACACGAGAGGATATGGATTGCACGATAGCTTTCATAAAGGCTACCGGCCTCCTGATATATGTTTTCTGACAGAAGGATCGAAGAAGAAGAAGAAGACAACCAGGTCAGAAAACATGTGGAAGGCACTAACCTATTTATCCAGGTTTTGTGGCACGTAATTATTTATACATTCTTTTCAGGACACCACAAACCAACTAGCAGTATTTTTTGTTTCTTTAACTAGTCAGTTTTATGTTTTGTAATTTCCATTGCATTATTAGCACGAGTCTCGTGCAGTTGACAAAACGCGAGGAAGTCTGCAATCAAATCGTCTGCAGCTCACTTTGAATCTTATCAATTCAGGTTCAGGTCCTTAAACCACCCCTTACCCACCCCCATAATTTACCAAGGTCCCAGCTACCCAACAATTCTGTAAAGGAATTAAGAGAACTCCCTTTTAATCACATATATTTTTCATATTATTTTAAGTATATCATCATATTTATAAGCCATTACCAACATCAATAATAATAATAATAATGATAGTAATAATAATAATATGAATTTGTACTATTGCTACTGCAGCTGCTGCTGATGCTACGACAACTACTACTAGTGATGCTGCAACAACAACTACCACTTTTACATAAACA
>CAJHNH020000142.1:120224-220224 GCA_905116865.2 Candidula unifasciata
ACAATATCTGATATGGCAACAGACCAAGATTGTCGGAGTTATGAGTTTTAGTGGAGCCTCCATCACGGCACTCCGTTGGAGACATGCACTGCTGCTCCTAATCCTCTCTCAACTTATACATCAGGGTCACACGGCTAATAGTACTAGTCTTGTGCTGGCGTTCTCCGGTGTGATTCTCGTTCTGGGCTGTGCCTATCTCTGCTCCCAAATCTCTCACTCTTAGCAACGATTGAATACCCGGCGCCCCTCCCCCCCCCCCCCACCCACCCTACACCTTTTTTTTCCACCTTTGTCTTTCGGGGAAGCCGTCATGAAAAATGGCCCCATCCCCTCTGTTTCTAAAGGTTGGGTTTAAGGGCCACAATCATATTTTTAAATGCGCAGTGATGATAACAATTCGATGATGACGAAGATGATCATTATGACGATGATAATTATGATGACGATGATGATGATGATGATAATAGACATTGTTAGCATTTTCCTTTGAAACAGCTTTTCTTCTGCTGTCAAATCTGTTGTTCTGTTTTAAACAACAGATCAAAATCATGGCACACGGGTGGTAACAAATAAGTGCTTCGTTCAACTTTTAACTCAAGCCTGAGTCAAGAGAATCTCAGCGCAGTGCACGAACTCCGTAGTACCGACGAGGATCCTGAAAAACTTTGGGTAGATTTTTATCTTTAGATTTTGCCTGGGCAGCGCCGTTAGGCTTTACTTTTCGATGTTTACCTGCCAAGCGGTTTTTTACGTACGCAACAATACACACCGGCGTCCGATCTTACTACCCAGAGACTAGGGAAAATGACTAGAAGTCCACGTTAAAAAAATCACAGCCTTCACCTGGGCCTGAACCGAAGAGCTTCAGCACTCGAGGCGGACGCCATACCTCGAGACCACTCATCGACAGCGTTACTGTCAAATGTTACTCAACATGACAACTGCTCCTTCGTCTGCCCACACACCTTCATATCCTAGGCAGCTGTACCATTTATCACTTACCTCCCTAACCTTCGCGGATATGTAGGTCTTCTCAGACTGATTGGACAGGTTTCGGTGCCCCGATGATAACTTCTTCAGAGGTAGAACAGGGTACCTAGAATTTGTCCTGCTGTTCTGAAAATCAAGATGAGACTTTTCCTTTTTAAATCTATGGTTGGCACACTTTTGTGTCGCAAACTGATCGATTGGTCGTCACTGAAGCTACAGAGCTCCTACTTTATGCTCTGCGAAGCTAAAGGATAATCGGCGACCAGGTCGCTCAAACACTCGCCGGTAGACGACTTCGTAGCCGATCGCGACATTTGTTGGATCTGCCTCCTGTGATAGCATGAACACTGCAGGACTCCTTTTCATGGCTATTGGTGACGTAAAATGCTAAGCCATTTTACATGGCGCACATAACCTAGTCACAATTATAACCTGAAGCTCCCCCTTTGGGAGTGAAGGTTGAACAAGACGGTTTTTTGTGTGTGGGGGGGGGGGGTGGGTCTTAAAACTGATGATCATGAGCCAGATTGGGGGGGGGGGGTGGGGGGAACCCAAGCAGGAAAGCTCATCTTGTCCTAATTGATCACATTTTCTTATACGGTTGTTAGAGTTGAACTCTCACTGTGGAAATGGAAAGGGGGATTCGGGCTTTCGGATGTAAACACACACATTTTACGAATTAGTTATTTAGAACAACCAAAAAAAAAAATATATATAATAAATATGTCAGAGACAAAATAAACAAATTTGCGGGACATCAACAGCCTCTCTTGGGAGTGGTAAAACGTCACAAGCTAGCTTGGTTTGGGCACATAGTAAGACATGATTTGATTTGCACAGACTGTACTTCAAGGAACATTGAGGGTTAGTCGAAGAAGAGGAGGGCAAAGAAGAACCTGGAATGACAATATCAATAAATGGACAGGACTAAGTTATCATACACTGATTCATCAAGCAGAAGACAGAGAAAGATGACAGGTTTTATGTGCTAGTGCTTACGTCAATACACTTCCACGACCTCAATGGGTCAAGGGTTATGTTATGTGTTATATTAAAATTTAAAATCAAACGTAAACGGCCACTACTTACAATGATTTCTCCCTTGTAGATAGCGTAGTGCAAAGAAATGTAACAGGCGAACCGGAACAGAACCACCAGGGCCCTGGCAGCTGCCACGGACAGAACGAAGACGGAGAGGATGAAACAATGCAGAGTCATGCCAACCAAGTAATCGCTGGTGCCGTTAGCTGTAGCTGTCAGAGGCCATTCGGGAAGGAAAGGTTCGATCCTGATAGGATGTAACTGGTTAATTATGCAGTTAACATCTGTTCGTCTTTCCAGATAACAGTGATATATTGTGCTATAGCAGTTCTTCTTCTTCTTTTTCGATCCTTCTGTCAGAAAGCTTATATCAGGAGGCAGGTAGCCATTTTGAAATCTATCGTGCAGTCCACATCCTCTCGTGTACCATACAGCTGTGTCTTCATTGTGGTTGGAACAGGCAAGATTGCGTCTCTGTTGTCAGCATACAGTTGACAGTGTTGGAACACATGCTCAGCATTTTTGGGTGGCACGCTGCAGGGACACGTCTCAGTGTTTCCTACATAAACATATGTTGACGAAGTCTGTTGTGCCCAGTCCTTAGTCGAAGTATAATATAGCAGTGATAGGTCCAATTTATGTTTTCATCCCCAGAAAAGAGTGACCCCCCTTGCCATTTATGTATCGCCGGGTCGCAGGGCTTGTCCTGTGTTGCAGTGGTGTCGCGCTTTGTCAACTGCCGGCGATACGGTCCCAGAACATGCAGAACTGGCACTAACCCCAATCCCCTACCTCCCACCAGAGAGGGCAGCCTACCTGGTGGCCGGTCACTAAGCGCGATACCCGCGCAACACAGAACAAGACCTGCTCCACATACCTACAATCAGTTTTTCTGTTGTCACTATTTCTTTCCGGATTTCCCCCTCCATGCAAGGCGGTCGATGATATCGTTATCCAAGGAATCCACTTCAATGCCCGTCACGCCGATTTATGTGTTACCGGAACTACCAACATCAAAATCTTATGAACATTACTGAAGAAACTAAGCATTTTTACGAGCGTACTCTCACAGCCACTGTTAAAAATACGTTTGAATTCTCATTCAGTTCACAATAAGTATTCTTTATATATGGGAGCCGTCGTGGCGTAGCAGCTAGACGCCCGCCTGCGGATCGGAAGGTCGTGGGTTCGGGTCCTGTTGGAGCCAGACATTTTTCAAAAATGACCTTGGCTCCCAGGTTGACCCAGCCTTGAGTGGGTACCAGGTGTAATCATGGGAAGTAAAGGCGGCCGGTGTGATGCTGACCGCATCACACACAAACTGCCAATAGTTCTATAAAATATAGGTCTAGCACTATATACTCAAGCCTGAAGGCGTTAGATAGAGTCCTTTACTTTAGTATCTATTTGTTTATATTTATCTGTGTGTGTGTGTGTGTGTGAATGTGTGTGTGTGTGTGTGTGTGTGTGTTTGTGTGTGTGCGTGTTCAGTCTTCAGTAGACACACCTACCTTTTCCACAGTAATAGTTTCTTCACTCGCTCTTTGAGCCATCTAATGTCCCAGAACATATCAGGTCCTTTAGCGCCTCTATCAGCTTCAACAGAACAAGCATGTCTCGGCAACTGCTCGCTGAAAGTGGAAAGGACAGAGATTCAGAGCAAGCGTGTCCCAACAACTGCTCACTGAAAGTGGAAAGGACAGAGATTCAGAGCAAGCATGTCTGGGTAGCTGAAAGTGGAAATGACAGTTTCAACCAGTCGTATATTACAGAATGGTGGCTAATGTGAGAGACAGATCGCGAGAGCTGCTGGATGAGAGTCAAGTGCGATTAAGTGCATATCTAGTGCTAAACAAAACAGGCATTTGACCTCATTAGGGGATACTGAAAGCTATGCTAGATAGAAAGGAAGGGAGATGAGAGAGGGAGAAAGAGGAATAGACAGATATGGGCAGAAAGAGGCTGAAGAAAAGACTGACAGACGGATACTGTGACGTAAAGACAGAGGGACAGAAACAAATAAAAGATATAACGAAATAAAGTATGACACTCAGAAAGATGGAGGGACACACACACACACAGACACGCACACACACACACAAACACACAGAGAGAAAGAGAGTGAGAGAGAGAGAACGAACGAACAAACAAACTTTTTTTTTCAAAGGGTTACAAATTGGGCACGCAGGCCCGTCTGACATTCGGCCCTTCTAAGCACTCATTTTTCAGAGTACCAATGCCTGTTATCAATAATGCATTTTATGTATATAATAAAGAAATGTGCATTATAGAATAATGCATACACACATCGTTTTTACACAATCATACACACTCACACACACGTATGTATACTCTTACATACTCATACATGCACATTCATATACAGACATACCTAATACCTACATACACGCATCTACATACATACACAAACAGAAAAGACACACATATTGACATACATGCACACACACATTCGTTCCATACTTACACACCTAAACATGCATGCATGCATACACACACATACAATCACATGTACAGACAACCACAAACGCCAACAACCACACATTTACACACACATGCATGCATACATAAACACACACTCACATGCATGCATACATAAACACACACTCACATACATGCATGCATACATAAACACACACTCACATACATGCATGCATACATAAACACACACTCACATGCATGCATACATACATAAACACACACTCACATACATGCATACATACATAAACACACACTCACATGCATACATACATAAACACACACTCACATACATGCATACATACATAAACACACACTCACATACATGCATACATACATAAACACACACTCACATGCATACATACATAAGCACACACTCACATACATGCATACATAAACACACACTCACATACATACATACATGAACACACACTCACATGCATACATACATAAACACACACTCACATGCATGCATACATAAACACACACTCACATACATGCATACATAAACACACACTCACATGCATGCATACATAAACACACACTCACATACATGCATACATAAACACACACTCACATACATACATACATAAACACACACTCACATGCATACATACATAAACACACACTCACATGCATGCATACATAAACACACACTCACATACATGCATACATACATAAACACACACTCACATGCATGCATACATAAACACACACTCACATACATGCATGCATACATAAACACACACTCACATACATGCATGCATATATAAACACACACTCACATACATGCATGCATACATAAACACACACTCACATACATGCATACATACATAAACACACACTCACATACATGCATACATAAACACACACTCACATACATGCATGCATACATAAACACACACTCACATACATGCATACATAAACACACACTCACATACATGCATACATAAACACACACTCACATACATGCATACATACATAAACACACACTCACATACATGCATACATACATAAACACACACTCACATACATGCATACATAAACACACACTCACATACATGCATACATAAACACACACTCACATACATGCATGCATACATAAACACACACATACATGCATACATAAACACACACTCACATACATGCATACATAAACACACACTCACATACATGCATACATACATAAACACACACTCACATACATGCATACATACATAAACACACACTCACATACATGCATACATAAACACACACTCACATACATGCATACATACATAAACACACACTCACAAACATGCATACATACATAAACACACACTCACATACATGCATACATACATAAACACACACTCACACACATGCATACATACATAAACACACACTCACACACATGCATACATACATAAACACACACTCACATACATGCATACATAAACACACACTCACATGCATGCATACATAAACACACACTCACATACATGCATACATAAACACACACTCACATACATACATACATAAACACACACTCACATGCATACATACATAAACACACACTCACATGCATGCATACATAAACACACACTCACATACATGCATACATACATAAACACACACTCACATGCATGCATACATAAACACACACTCACATACATGCATGCATACATAAACACACACTCACATACATGCATGCATATATAAACACACACTCACATACATGCATGCATACATAAACACACACTCACATACATGCATACATACATAAACACACACTCACATACATGCATACATAAACACACACTCACATACATGCATTCATACATAAACACACACTCACATACATGCATACATAAACACACACTCACATACATGCATACATAAACACACACTCACATACATGCATACATACATAAACACACACTCACATACATGCATACATACATAAACACACACTCACATACATGCATACATAAACACACACTCACATACATGCATACATAAACACACACTCACATACATGCATGCATACATAAACACACACATACATGCATACATAAACACACACTCACATACATGCATACATAAACACACACTCACATACATGCATACATACATAAACACACACTCACATACATGCATACATACATAAACACACACTCACATACATGCATACATAAACACACACTCACATACATGCATACATACATAAACACACACTCACAAACATGCATACATACATAAACACACACTCACATACATGCATACATACATAAACACACACTCACACACATGCATACATACATAAACACACACTCACACACATGCATACATACATAAACACACACTCACACACATGCATACATACATAAACACACACTCACATACATGCATACATAAACACACACTCACATACATGCATACATAAACACACACTCACATACATGCATACATAAACACACACTCACATGCATGCATACATAAACACACACTCACATACATGCATACATACATAAACACACACTCACATACATGCATACATACATAAACACACACTCACATACATGCATACATAAACACACACTCACATACATGCATACATAAACACACACTCACATGCATACATACATAAACACACACTCACATACATGCATACATAAACACACACTCACATACATGCATACATAAACACACACTCACATACATGCATACATAAACACACACTCACATACATGCATACATACATAAACACACACTCACATACATGCATACATAAACACACACTCACATACATGCATACATAAACACACACTCACATACATGCATACATACATAAACACACACTCACATACATGCATACATAAACACACACTCACATACATGCATACATACATAAACACACACTCACATACATGCATACATAAACACACACTCACATTCATGCATACATAAACACACACTCACATACATGCATACATAAACACACACTCACATACATGCATACATACATAAACACACACTCACATACATGCATACATAAACACACACTCACATACATGCATACATACAAGAGAGAGAGAGAGAGAGAGAGAGAGAGAGAGAGAGAGAGAGAGAGAGAGAGAGAGAGGGAAGGGAGGATAGAGAGAACAATATTTCTATAAACCGTTTGTACCTGTCTCTATGTAGTGTAACAAATTTAAACCGTAGGAATTGCTGAATTTTCTCAAATAAGCAAAGAAATTAAGCAATATCAACTGTAGAGAAGATAAACAATACAGTCCAGGGTATATTGTGGGTAATAGGAAGAAAGGCGATGCATGACAGTATTGATGCATTTTTCTATTTGTTTGATAACAGAAGGTATATTTCATGGCGAACAACAGACTCGAAAACTTAATGGCAAGACTGACTGAAAGTGGGCAGGTGGAAATAAAATGATGAACACCTTGACAGCTTGGCCATCATAGGGCGGGACAGGAGCACTGACTTGATCCTTGATCATATAGGATGGCGAGTCATGATCGCCTATACCTTTTGGCATGGCACATGATGATGATGCTGATGGCGACGAAATTTCCAGTGAGTAATATTTTTCTTCTTCATCGGATTGGGGGGGGGGGGGGGGGAATGAGGAGGGGGAGTAATGAGCAAGTTGTCTCGTTGTCTCTCGAAGACATTGAGTTATAAGGTACTTCATTAGAATCACAGGCCACGAGTGAAGAGTCCTTAACTTCTAGTTCTTTCCTTCGCTTGAAATAAATTAACTGTATCTACAATGTTGTCTCTAGCAAAAACTTCATTGCCTGTTGTAATTCACCGGAAATGTTGTATTCTCCTTAACTGGTCCACACACCCAAAAAAAAACTAATTTTAAAAATAAATGCGGGTGGGGGTGTCACGCCCAACCACGCCCTCCTTGCTGCCTAGGCAAAATGTTAGGCTCAGACTTCTTCAGTTCCCTCCTCTCCCAGTTAAAACACCGTAGGCTTAGCACCCCCCCCCCTCTTTTCCTCTCCCAACCACGCCCTTGTCGCCACCTGACACACTTCCTAGGCAGATAGTTAGTGGCTAGCTTCACTGGAAAGGTCACCAGTGGTGAGCATACTTTACTTTGGATCTTTTCTCCAGGCCATGCCGACATGGTGGGGAATAAACAGGCAGACAGATTGGTTGGATCCGCACCACTGGGTGATGAATTGATACATGACAAAGCAGAGGTGGTCAAGGCCCTTAGGGAACAAGCAACGGAATCAGTAGAGAAAGAAAATTACGATGGCCTGGAGAGAATGAGGCACCTGGGTGTGACCAGAGGGTCTGGTCGGCTCACTACACTCAGAGGAAAGGCAAGACTGACTTTTAACCAGATTGTGACCGGTACCATCAGTATTGGAACTCTGCGCTGGCTGCTGAAGATGAGAGCGTAGCATGCATGGGAGGCCCCGAATGCTGTGATGTCAATTCTTGACTCAACACTTGGGTGGAAAGGGAAAGCCCAGGTCCATGTACATCCAAAATTCTTGGAGGGGGAAGGGAAAGGGGGGGGGGGGGAGTCGGGAAAATGTAAATTCAGACAGTAGTGACAGTGACAGTTACCTGGCAAACTCACGCCGGCGCAGACAAGGTGTCTGACCAGTCCTTGTTGGTCCCATGTCTGTAGGCATCCACCTACACAGATCTCCAACGTGCGCATGTCTGAATATCCCGTTTGTCTTCACGTTAATTAATTCCGAGTTCAAAATTCGATGACGTAATATAGTACATATTGAATTTCTTGTCATATATTTATGACATTAAAAAATATGATAGCGTTAGACAGTCTTAGAAAAACACGGGTAAAGATTAAACAATACATCACAAGTTCAAAGGTCGGCACAAGAGATGTTAATTTTCTTCTGCTTTGCGTTCACCAGCTGTAAACTCTGGTGGAAAGTTCTAGTTGATCATCCACTTCTGGACTGCAGTCCTGTTCCAAAACCTGAGGGTTGCGTGTGCATCCGTTTGACAGATCTGACACACTTGTGTGCAGACTGTTGGCTCCTTGCCTCTCAGTCAGATGCACTCCGACTTCGAAGGAAGCTTCCAATTAGTCGACTCTTACGACATGCTTTTCGGCAGGCAGTGGGTCTGTTCTTGTTATCCCTATAATAGGGCCCCGGAACCCACACGGGGGTGATGTTAATAATTCACCGGTATTATCCTTAAATCACTCATATTGAATAAAGCGATTGTCACTATGCATTTTTTAGGACTATTAGTTGTCATTTTACAATATACAAACGTGAATTATATCCCAAATAGGTCAAAACGAGGCAGAGCAAGAAGACGATGGAGAGATAATGTCCAGGCAGACCTGCAACACTTGGTGTCACCAACTGGAAAGAGAAGGCAACCAGAGAAATGAATGAAGGCGAGTGATATCTGCAGCAATGAACCTCAAGGGCTCAGAAAACTGAAGAAGAAGAAGAAGAAGAAGAAGAAGAAGAAGAAGAAGAAGAAGAAGAAGAAGAAGAAGAAGAAGAAGAAGAAGAAGAAGAAAAAGAAAAAGAAGAAGAAGAAGAAGAAGAAGAAGAAGAAGAAGAAGAAGAAGAAGAAGAAGAAGAAGAAGAAGAAGAAGAAGAAGAAGAAGAAGAAGAAGAAGAAGAAAGGTCAAAAAGAAGTATTACTTTTCATACAACTAAAGTTGCGTATCCTTTACAAGACGTTGCAGAACCAACCAAAGCATTTATTGGCTGATGTGATTTTTCGATGCAAATTTTACGTTCACTCGTTTCTCCTTTTTTTCCGCGAACGGTCAGCTCTCGGTACCACTGTCGAAACCATCTCAAGACATCCCGGCATTACGAAGCTCGTTCGCAACCTCTAAACCACAGACGCCGACCATACAACTAAACACTTGTCATTTGCCACTCGTGTTCAAACGAGACTTCTTCCAAACAAGGATTTAGAGCTTAGGCGACTTTGGCATAGAGCCAACGAATATCATACGGCAGAATAAAAGTGTCTCATAATACTTTCGCAAAGATGGTTTCCATGATATAATCATCACTGTTATTTAAAAAGACATTCCAATGTGTTAAACCTAACAGTCTAGGGCTACAATTAATTCATATTCTATGTAGTGCTCAAAAATAAATAAAAATAATGACAATCATAAATATAAGGTTAGTTGCGTATCCTTTACAGGACGTTGCAGAACCAACCCCAGCAGCCCCTGGCTGTTGTGTGGATTTTCTAGGCAAATTTACGTCCAGTAGTTTGCCATAATCATAATAATACACGGTCGAAAAACCAAATGTCTCAATGGCTGAGCGCAGGATGTCGTTTGTTTTAAATGAACACCATAAAAACTGATGTTGCAGCTTCTACTCCTATAGTTTCTGTTGGAATGCGATTGAATGAATTTGCAAACAAATAAGCGAGGGAATTAATTAAAATTAAATAGGACGCTAGAGAAAGGCGAAGACATCGGTACATCTTAGCAGCCATTGGCATGAGCAGACGACAAAGATGGCGATATACTAGGCACGTCCTGGGGAGGAATGGACAGAACATCAGCAACTGAAATTAGATTTTTAAAAAAATTATAAGAAATGAAAGCGTCTAGGAGAAACCGTAGGTGCCCAATTAAACTCCATCAACGATATCGACATTATTCATTATCCTGTTGTGCTATTTTATGTCACACAGGCTCGCAGTCTTTATTCCATTCTATCTTGTGCAATCAGTTCAATATCAAGGATGGAATCCAGTCCATCAGCTTCGGCCTCTCTCATTGACGTTCGTTTCAGGGTTTCTGTAGAGAGACGGTTAAAGGTGTTAGGAAACACGTGAGTGAGGAAACTGATTGGCATTGAATGTAATAAATTGTAAAAAGGCGAAGAAATCAGAGAGATTCACGAAAGCCATTGATATCAGCAGGCTGGCGATTTCATGGGCACATCAAACTGGCAAGAGAAACACTGATCGAAGAGGCGAAGACGCCCAAGAGAATCCCGAGGTCAGAGCCTTGTGTGAGATCAGTCGCACAACAAGATTCTGGTGATGGTGATGATGGTAAGTATGATGAATAGGTAGATTACAGGCCTACAACTGAGAAATAAAATACTGATATATTTAGTAAACACGCCATGCAATAAAACATTTTTGCGACTCCAATTTGGAATAGCATACTATTGGAAAGGGTAATATTCACATTTTCAGGCCCATCTACACGCCGGCTGACCTTTTATTCATGCATTCTCAGACTGTTTA
The DNA here is from genome assembly GCA_905116865.2 of Candidula unifasciata. Classification (NCBI taxonomy): domain Eukaryota; kingdom Metazoa; phylum Mollusca; class Gastropoda; order Stylommatophora; family Geomitridae; genus Candidula; species Candidula unifasciata. The sequence goes on from CAJHNH020000142.1 coordinate 132,000, forward strand.
ACGTCAGAGGGGTGTCACATTGTCTTGCCTCCAATTACATCCGCACCGATGTCGCGTGTTCTATACTACACGACGGCACATTTTTTAACGACCACAGAACAGCTAGAACTGGCCCTAATCCAACCACCCCCCCCCCCCTTTTCTACCCACAGCCTGTGCCTAGGTACCACGAGAAACTTTTTTCGAAAAAAAAAAAAAACCTGGTACACCGTGACACCCCTCTGACCTAGACCAGAATGAGAAAGTGTGTAGATGGCCCGGGAAGCGTGATTAGGACTGAAAAGAATAGTCTCATGTGGGTTCCGGGAATCCATTGCGGCGGGAAAGGGGGAAAGGGGGGGGGGGGAGTTGCATTTAAAGTAGGCGTGTGTCTGCCTGAGGGGCAAGGAACCAGCTTCTTCTTCTTCTTCACTTCCTCTTTTACCGCTGTGGGTGTCGAGGGAGATATAAGGTTCTGTTTCTAGCTCTTCTGGCTGCCTCGACCATAGGCACATTGTGCTGTTGTAGAGTTTCTCTGATGTTATCCTTCCAGCTGTCCGAATACAGATAAGCCAGAACTGAGAAATTTCAGAGAAATTTGACTAAAAAGCTCAACAAAATGGGGAAGCAGAAAAATATGCACAGAACAACACACTGTAACGTTTCGCCCCGGCAGCCTTTTTAAAACATAAGTGAACTACACAAACGTAACAACGAGGAGAGGAGAGTATGAGAGAGTACATGAGAACTACTTTCGGCCGGAACAGATAACCCGGTAGAGTGATTGTCCCCAAGAAAACAAACAGATAACCCGGTAGAGTGATTGTCCCCAAGAAAACAAACAGATAACCCGGTAGAGTGATTGTCCCCAAGAAAACAAACAGATAACCTGGTAGAGTGATTGTTCCCAAGAAAACAAACAGATAACCCGGTAGAGTGATTGTCCCCAAGAAAACAAACAGATAACCTGGTAGAGTGATTGTCCCCAAGAAAACAAACAGATAACCCGGTAGAGTGATTGTCCCCAAGAAAACAAACAGATAACCCGGTAGAGTGATTGTCCCCAAGAAAACAAACAGATAACCCGGTAGAGTGATTGTTCCCAAGAAAACAAACAGATAACCCGGTAGAGTGATTGTTCCCAAGAAAACAAACAGATAACCCGGTAGAGTGATTGTCCCCAAGAAAACAAACAGATAACCCGGTAGAGTGATTGTCCCCAAGAAAACAAACAGATAACCCGGCAGAGTGATTGTCCCCAAGAAAACAAACAGATAACCCGGTAGAGTGATTGTCCCCAAGAAAACAAGAGTTAGCTGTCGCTGGCCTGCTCTCATGTCGGATTGTACTTCCGGTCGAATCTCGCAACCATTTGTTGTTATTTGTTACCCGGCTGACTTTAGCTAACTCTGCAGTAAGTTTCCTTCGTTGCTCAACTGTTTAACATACTCTAACTATACACATCAGTGACAAGAAACATGTACATTCATTCTGTTGTTTTTATTGTGAACCGAAACTGAACGGATCAGATCGATTCGTCATCTACTACAAACTTGACAGCGCACAGTTTTGACTTTTGTGTTTTTTTAGTTTCTCGCCTTACTTTCTTTCACTTTATGAGTGATTCTGAATCTTTTGAGAAGACAATTTGTTTTAAGAGCAGGAATTCTCCCACATGAACCACGAGCACAGAGAGCATGAGAAGCACACCGGACACACACACAGTCTTGTTAACCAACATAGAACTGACATTATTAACTGTGTGACACTGATGTATAAAATGTTGTGAGGGGAATCTGAGCACCTATGGATGTGTCCGCAGTGCTGTGAAGATAATCTAACTCTCCATCTCTCACATGCATATAACAACACAGGTTCTGTACATCACTTTCACACTTCTTTCGTCACTGCAGTTAACATCCTAGAGTTTTTAATATTACAGGGTAGTATTTGTAAAATGGCTTTTAATTTCAGAATCCCTGAAAGAATTTGGGAAATAGACAGGAAGACAGAGAAACTGACGTATCTGCAAGCATGAGTGATGAGGACACTGTAGGGAGGTTGTTAGAGGAGGGAGAAGCACCCCAAATTCCTGAAGTCAAATATGAGTGTAAGTCAATAGTTAGTCACTGTTCTGTCAGTCTTTAATAAAATATTCATAATTTTGGGGTTATAATTAAAAGAAGAGTTTTGTATATATCGATTTCTGTGCTATGTGTAAAGGCACAAAGTTAAAGTTAGCCATGTATCCTTTAAAGGACATTGCAGAACCAACCCTATAATTTTTTGGCTGCTGTAGTCTTTCTAGGCAAATCTATGTAGAGTAGTTTGTCATTGCTTTCTGGACGATTGGCTTCTCGATATCACCTTCTAAAAAAGCACAACTCCTGCAGCTGGGATCGAACCCGGCACTCCAGCATTACAAAGCTCATTTGCAAAGCCCATGCCACAGACGCCGACATAAAGGCACAACAAGATATCGAATTGTGGTCTTCTTGGTCTGCATTAGGGTCTACAACCATTCATTAAATACCACACTGCATCAGGGTCTTCAACCATTGAAAACATACCATACTGCATCAGGGTCTTCAACCATTTAAAATATACCATACTGCATCAGAGTCTACTACTATTCAACACATACCATACTGCATCAGGGTCTACTACCATTCAACACATACCACACTGCATCAGGGTCTTCAGCCATTCAAAACATACCATACTGCATCAGGGTCTTCAACCATTCAACAAATACCATACTGCATCAGGGTCTACAACCATTCAAAACATACCATACTGCATCAGGGTCTACTACCATTCAACACATACCACACCGCAAGAGTTAAATGAGATTAAACTATGAAGAATACCAACAAGATGGTGGAGAGATATTATGCAGGCAGACCTACAAACACATGGACTTACCAACTGGAAAGAGATCACCAGTCACAGAGATAAAACAGATGCGGGTGATATCTACAGCAGTGAACTTTGTGGGCACAGAAAACTGAAGATGAAGATATATTACTTATCTTCTAAAATATTTTGTTGTTGCTTCTGTAGAAGCAATTTTGCACCTATTTTTGTTCACTGCCCTTAAATTTACATTTTGTGTAAAAGCGTTACTTGTGGCAAGTATGTTTATCATCACATTTCTGTTTATTTTGTTTGTACAGATTTAGACCACACTGCTGATGTGCAGTGAGTATACATTATATTTGTGTGTTGTAGATGAGGTTGACCAGTGTGCCTTTTAAATTTTTGTTGTTGTTGTTGTATGGAATACATTTAGAATAGGCCAGATTGACATGACAACAGATAAGAAACAACAATAGTTTTAGCACATCTTGTCTACCCACCTTGTTGTTTCTATCAGGGTTCAAAGAGGCATCTGGTGGCAGTCTTGGTGTATGTTATAGAGATGCTGATATTCATGGCCTCAGATATGCCATCTATCCATCGCTTGTGTGGATGACCTCTAGTTATGCTTCCGTTGTGTCTGTGTGACAGCTCTTAGATAGTTTCAGTGAAGTTCATACTAGAGACATCATTGCAGATTTAGATAATCTTATTTCAAACAAATGAAAGAAGAAGTTTCAGCACTATAAAATAAAGAGTTTCTCAGTTCCAGAAGCAGACAGGTTTACTACATCTACACAATTTACAGTTATAGTTAGTGAAACACTGCACAAGCAAAGTTACAAATTTAAAGATATTTTTGTCACAACAAAATGAGAAGTCAAATACAGATAGTATGTGCTGACAAAAAGTTAAAATGAAGATACTAAAGTGCATACTTGGCCACCTGTTAGATTATAGCACTTTGTACAATTGACTCCCAGTGTGGGTTCTAGGGGCAGAATTTTGGGGCAAAAAATAAGACAAAAACCACAGCCCTCTAACAAGCATGTCATACAAGACGATTAATTATGGATTTGCTGAAGTAATATTTGTTAGACTGAAAGGTGCAGATATCGCAGTCAGCTTTGAACCACAACACGTGCGCCAACTTTCCTTTTAAGAATGAATGCAGAAGTACCACTGACAATGTATGCATGGAGGGTGTTTTAGGCTTGGGGCCTGAGATGTAAAGCTACATTTTGTTGCTTTTCTTTTTTCACATCACTGTTTTTAGAGCAATTGTTTTTCCTTATCTTCCATCTAAATGAATTGGTTTGTGACCTCCAGTGTTCACAGTGGTTTACAACTGCTGGAACGTGAGGGTGCCATCAATTGTACAGTTAATTCTGTGGGTACTTGTTATTTTGAATACTTTAGCATCACACCTTTCTGATTTCCCTGTGCTGCACCACAGTGAGGTACAGTTGATTCACCTTCATCAAGCTGAGGCAGACCAACAAGGCATATCTCATAAGTTCCTCAGAAGACTTGTTTCAATTCTCAGAGATAACATGTTTTCCTCTCATTATTTGTTGGTTGTCATTTGCAGTTTCTTCATACCCTCTGAAGAGTTCATATGATTTAATCAGACATTTCTTTTTTCTAGTTGTCTTCTCAGCTTTGTCAATCTCATCCACACAAAAGGCAACAGAATTATTGTGTATGTGTTTAAAAAAAAAAAAGTATTGTCTCTAGATGGGACTAGAAGAGTATCATTAATGGGAATTTATCAAAGTCATTTTGATTCATGTTTAGCTTCACCTGTAAAGGAGTGAGACAGTTATTTATCTCAGTCATAATTCTTTGTCATTTCGCTTTTAATGTGTGTAAATGTTTGTCATATTTGGACATATTTTGGACAGAGAGCACAAACTGAATATATGAATTGCTTTAATGCATTTTTTGTTTTGTTTATTCCACAGGCTCCATTCATGTATCCTTTTATTGTTCTGGAGGTTTAACTGGTAACCCAGGTTTGATACATAACCCAGGTTTGATAAATAACCCAGGTTGGATACATAACCCAGGTTGGATATATAACTCAGGTTTGATACATAACCTAGGTTTGAAACATAACCCAGATTTCATATTCGGCTCAGTAGCTAGGCTGAAAGAAAAAGGGCTCAGAAGAGGAGAAAGTTAGTTTGGTTGATAATATAATAGCATTTTGATTTGAGCACTTGATATAAAGTAAAAGATTTATGTGAAGGTAAATAATGTATACTAGGTATATGCATATTGAGTTGTCCCGAACTGCCTGCTTCAGAAATGTTTCTATAGACAATTTCTAGCACAAGTTTTGCATGGCTGAGCTATCTGTTGGAGTAGATAATTTGTAGCACTATGTTTACATGGCTGTGATATCTGATGCAGTAGACAATTTCTAGCACTAGTTTTCATGGTTGAGCTTTCTGATGCAGTCGATAAATTCTAGCACCAGTTTCACATGGCTGAGCTATCTGGTGAAGTAGATAATTGTTAGCACTATATTTACATGGCTGTGATATCTGATGGAGTAGACATTGTCTAGCACCAGTCTTTCATGGCTGAGCTGTCTGATGGAAAAGATGATTTCTAGCACCAGTTTCACATAGTTGAGCTATCTGATGGATTAGACAATTTCTAGCACTAGTCTCAAACCGCTGAACTATCTGACAGAGTAGAAAAATATGCAGCTGGGCATTGCACCCAGGGCAAGAGTCAACCAGACATATTAACTCCTGTACTATTGTACAGCAGGTAAAGGTAGTCTTATAGCAGTTACCACAGTTGGGATATGAATTGTTTTGTTCTTTCTTTCTTTCTTTTCTCCATTTTCTGTTTTCTGCTGCTAGACCTTGCAGGATACAGCTGATAGGTATCCTAGCAAGGGCATACTTGGTTGCCCTGTGTGCTGTGATGCAGTCTCAAGGTATCAGTGGCTCATTCAGCCCATCTTCTTCTTGGTCTTCCCTTACCTCTTGGTGTTTATACTTTCAGGTTGTCCATTCTCATTGCTCAGTGAAATGTTTAGCCTTCACATATTCTAGTCTTTAATATTTCGTTGGCACTTTCCTAGCAGCCTACATGCAGTTTTGGATGATTTCTGTTCTCGTCACCTTTCCTGCTCAGAAAATTGTCTTGTGCCCTTTGTTATTGAACCTGGACTAGTGCTTTGACAGGCAGATGTACTGATAACTATGCCACCAGGAGGCATCAGATACTTATAAGGATAAATTAAAAGTAACATAAAATGAGTTTCCTTGTGATTCCTTGACTTGAGTACAGGGGGCAGTGACCTGAAGGAGAGCTTTGAGCAGGTGAGTCAGGTTTCCTGTTGGATGGTGTCTGACTCTAGGGCAGTTTGGAATGTTGGCCACTGTACTGATTTAGAGAATATGAAAATGAAGTGGGTTGAACTGCTGTAAAGTTATTGGTAGGGTTGTTCCATAGGAATTACGGCAGTTGGGCTGTGAAGTGTTAGGCCCTTACATGACTAGGTCAAGCCATACAGGGTGCAGTGACCAGCTCTCTGACAGTGTCCGAACACTTCTTAAAATCACACCCATTTCTACTCATCATCATCAGGTGCCTTGCTGACTGGCATGGGTGATCATGCCTCTCTACAATTTGCTGTCTGCAACTGCATGTATCAGTTTGTGTGTTGACACTCCTCCGTGCTATGACAAGGGGTTGTCAAGGATCTTCTTGCTTTATCTTCCTTTGTATCTCTTTCCACTTATCTTTCCAGTAGTCACAATATTTTTTTAGTTTCCTTCTCATAACACGACCACAATATGAGAATTTTCTCTTTCTGACATTTGTAATAAGTGGTATGCAAGCCCTGGCATGTTTCAAAACATCTGAGTTGCTGGGTTTTTGGCTATGCAAGCCCTCGCATGTTTTAAAACATCTGAGTTGCTGTTTTTTTGGCTATGCAAGCCCTGGCATGTTTCAAAATATCTGAGTTGCTGTTTTTTTGGCTATGCAAGCCCTCGCATGTTTCAAAACATCCGAGTTGCTGTTTTTTTTAAGCTATGCAAGCCCTCGCATGTTTCAAAACATCTGAGATGCTGTTTCTTTGGCTATGCAAGGCATTCTAAGGATTCTTGTGCAAAACTTCTCCAAGGCCTCAAGAAATTGTTTCGCTTGTATATTACTTGTCTAGGATGCACAACCATCTGTCAAAGCTGGCTGTATATAGCGTGCAGTGCCCCCCCCCCCCCCACCCCCACCCACCCCCAGCAATTTGGATTCCGGAAGCCACACATGAATTTTACATTTTTTTATGAGTAAATCTAAATCTAGGAGCACCAAGTGGAAAGACAAAGCCAGCAAGTGAGTTGAATGGAGGCGGGTGATATCTGCAGCAATAAACCTCAGACGTTTGAAATGCCGAAGAAGATTCTAGAAGACTGAAATATTAGAACACATACATTACATAGTCTTGACCCTAGGTTTCATGGTTTGATAAGCCAGTTCATTTTTATATATTTGTTGGTGCGTCATATGATTTCATTGTGTGTGTGTTTTTTTTCCCTGATGAGGGCTTTCTATCTGTGGTAGTAATTCTGCCACTAGGGCTGTGTTCTTGTGAAGCTAACCATTTCTACTTCTTTATTGATGATCTTGTTGCTTTATAGATGACAGTGGTGGGGATGGTTTGAATGCTTTTGTTCAGTGCTTTGACGGAGGAGCGTGGATGAATTGTTTCACAGTATGAGATACAGAGGCGGTACCTCTGCTGGAATTAGACATAAGCTACTGCTTAGAGTCTAACAGTCTGCACTGGATTCACAGTCTGCAGAGGGCCACAACAGATTCTCCCCTTTCTTCCAGAAATGCAGTTTTCTTTTAGTATATTTTATATTCAACTTTCTGTTATGTTAAGAAAAACACTGTTTAATAGTTTCTTTAATTAAAAATTAAATCACAGTGTATTTCCATTACAACAACCCTTGTCTTGTTAGGGTCATGCACGTGTATCGATGGAAGCACTAGCTCACAGTACGCCATCTTTCTCTGTCTTCTGCTTGATGAATAAGTGTGTGATAACTTAGTCCTGTCAATTTTTTGATGTTATCTTTCTAGATTCTTGTCCCCCCCCCCCCCCCCCTCCCCCGGTGTTCCTTGAAGTACAGTCTTTGCAATCAAATCATGTCTTATCCCTGCCTGAACCAAGCTAGCTTGCGACGTTTCACCACTTAGTAACATTTACTTCAAAAGCCTGAATCTTCCTTTCTATTTCCATATTGACTCTCATATCCATATAAGAAAATAGGCAATACCCATGATTTGTATATACTGACCTCAACTGTGATGCTCATTACCATTATCCACATATTTAAAGGGTGTATATGTTTTAATGTTTTCTGATATTAGCTGGTGTAATTTAAAATGGTAGCGGCTTCAGAGCTTTAAATACCTTTGAACCTCATATATCTAAATCTGGTCCTAGTGTATGTCCTCTTCTTTTTCTTTTGTAAACAAATTCACTACAGCTGCACTGTGAATTTTACTAGGTCTGCTAAGATTAGAGGTGAGTCCCCAAGGCACTCTGCTATAAGATAAATGTTATTGCATGAATGACACTGCAAGATCCAATACTTTGTTTCTGGTGGGTCACAGTACGCCACTTTTTTCCTCCCGGCATCCTTGTAACATCCTACTGTATTAAATACTTTGTGGTAAGTACTGGCATCTGTTCTAGACACTTTGTGGTGAGTACTGGCATCTGTTCTAGACACTTTGTGGTAAGTACTGGCACCTGTTCTAGACACTTTGTGGTAAGTACTGGCATCTGTTCTAGACACTTTGTGATGAGTACTGGCACCTGTTCTAGACACTTTGTGGTGAGTACTGGCATCTGTTCTAGACACTTTGTGGTGAGTACTGGCACCTGTTCTAGACACTTTGTGATGAGTACTGGCATCTGTTCTAGACACTTTGTGGTGAGTACTGGCATCTGTTCTAGACACTTTGTGATGAGAACAGACAATCTTTTTCCAGCAGGAAAGCCCTAGTAAGATCTTTCTCCGAGTCACATGACAGCTGTTTGTTCTCTTCCCCTGCAGGTGGCTACTGCCATGTTTAACTACATGACCACAGATTACGACAGAGTGGAGATGAAATTTGTTTTTGAAATCGAAGTTTCAGGTATGATGTTCAGAGATGTCTTGTGTGCATTGTTGATACAGTTGGTAATTCCAGTCTTCCGAGAGCTGCATGTCTGAGATGAGGTACATTAATTGCATGGTCCTCAACTGGGATCCTGAAATCCTATACTCTAATTGTGAGAGACCTTTACCACAAGCACGCTCTTCAGAAGGTCGTGGGTCCGGTCCCTGACGGTGGCTGGACTTTTTTCTTTAAAAAATGACCTTGGCTTCCAGGTTGACCCCGCCTTGTGTGAGTACACTCCTGGAAAGTAAAGGCGGCCGGGGTGATGCTGGCCACATCATCCACCAATTGCTGTTTGGTTTTTAAAAGATAGGTCTAACCCTATACACCCAATACACCTAAAAGGTGTGGAAAAGGGTCCTTTCCTTACTTTTTGTTACCACAAGCAGGTCCTGCTGGTCACACTGACCATTGCCATGGACATTAGTTCCCGTGCCTCCCTAGAGCACGAGGCAACACTATCATCTGGAAAGGTGCCAACAGATTCTAAAGTCATTTAGCTGATGTGTATTTTTTTAAAGTTTTGTGTGTGTTTATTTTTTTTAACCTTTTTTGCAACCCCAAGCAACACATGATGTATGATGGATTCTTTACCTTGAAATCCAACCATAGTGGAGTATGCTTGTATACATTTTACTTTTGGTCAGTGTATACATTAAAGAAATTTGGCTCCCACAGTGGCCACATCTGCTGTGTAATTCATGCGTTTAAAAGTTCTGTAGTTATGATTTGTTGTAGTGATGGGTCCTCCTTCAAGTTGACTGCTGCTAAATTTACAGGGTGTGAGAGAGTTAATAGAGGATTGGGCGAGTGCTGTTTGGAATGTTTACTTCCAAGTTACAAATTCTGCATTCTATAAATTGCAGAGCAAACAAGTTTTTTTTTTTTTCAATATAAATCTGCAGAGGTGGTTATGTTAAGAGCTTTTCACTGGGTTATATCCCACAGCTCAGTCTCTCTCCACTTGCCACCTGTAAAGAGTGTTTTACCAACACCCACGCTGCAGTGATGCCACCTGTAAAGAGTGTTGTACCAACTCCTATGCTCCCGAGATGCTACCTATAAAGAGTGTTTTACCAACTCCTATGCTGCTGCAGTGATGTCTCTCATGGATACTAGAGAAAAATGCACTCAAGAATTGAATGAAAAAATATGATAATGAAGCAGCATGATCTGGCACGAGGCAAAAGCCAAAATCACTTCACAGTGGAGACCTCGCTTGTTTTACTAAAACTGTATGATATTTTGCCCACAAACGTTTCAGATTTGATTTTCTTTTTTTTTTTTTATTTGACTGTAACGATATTGTATATGTTTTTCAGGTGATGACATCTTATCTCTGCTCTACCGATTTCTGGATGAGTTTTTATTTGTGTTTTCAACCGAGCCTTTCTTTATTCCCAGGGTGAGTGTAAATATCATCATCATATACTCTAACTAGCGGCATAAGTGCCCATGTCTCTCTACAGATCTCAGCCTTTAGTACAGTGCAGACCTGATAAGGAGAACTTACTGGGTAGCCAAGAAATAGTTAATCTTATCAGAAATTCTTCTTATCCAGATAAGAGCTTAAGCACACACAAATTGTTGGGAATGAACAGTTCGTCCAAATGGACTTTTGGCTTTTACCTTGACCTGATGTACACGCAAAACTCAGGTCAAGGTAAAAGCCAAAAGTCCATTTGGACGAACAACCGCGACTTACCGCCGGAATTCACAGCCGGTGAACAAGAAGAAGAAAGAAGAACAACAGAAAATCATCAAATCTGAATAAACATACTTTATTTTACAAATTGGGCACGCAGGCCCATCTTACATTCAGCCTTCCTAACACTCAACCTTTGCACAGCCATTGTATTATGTCAGTAAAGCACGTCTGTCTGTTCATGCAACAATATTTACAAAATGTTTTATTTGTGTTGGCGTCTATGGCTTATGAGTTGTGAACGCTCTTTGTGATGCCGGGGTGCTGGGTTCAACCCAGCTGCAGGCCTTGCGTTGGTTTCGCCAGTGGTATCGAGAAGCTGACAATGCAGAAAGCAATGGCAAACTTCTGGACGTAAATTTGCCTAGAATAACCACGATAGCCAAAAAATGCTGGGTTTGGTTCTGCAACGTCCTGTAAAGGATACGCAACCAACATTTTTCAACGTTAATTTGCCAACTTTGCCTGAAGACATGGAGATCAGTTAAACACAAACTGTTTAGTTTTGTGTTGCTCAGAATTAGACTGTATAGAAGCCAGATCACAAATTGTGAAGATTGTTGGGTCATTTATTGTGCAATATTGTCAAATACAAATTCAGATAATGCGGACACAAACAATGCATTGCACAATTTATTGCCAAGAATATTTCACTGTATCTCATCAGGTGCGTTACTACAGAGTTACATCAACATAAAATGAAGCACAAAACTGAATAAATCCAACTGAAATGCGAATAGTTTCTTTCGACACCGGCCGCTAGAAGCTTACCTTAGTCACGTGACTACCAGGGTAACTTCAAATTACAAATTCATTTTAACAGCTGTAAAGAGATGCGTAATGCAGTGGTGTAGGCATCTGTCATCTGTTTCAAAACCATACTGCAGGTTTTGGTACAGTGAAAAAGAGGCCGGGCAAGACAGATTTGGATGCAAAATCTGGCAGGCAGTTTTAAGTACAAATATGAAAAGATGAAGTTTATCGCATCTCATTGTCCAGAAAAGGAAGGATCTGATCAACTGTTAGCATTAACATATACCCAGATGACACTGTTATGTAACTGTAGGTAGGGATTACAATGAATATTTCATTCTTCTGCTTCTTCTTTGCATTGACTGGCTGTAAAGTTATGGTTGTTCATCCATTTCTGCATCCACATCCATTATTTTGATTTAAATTGTCTTAAATATTTTAAATATCTGTTATATAATTAGCATCATTATCATTCTGTTGTGCTGTTATATGTCACATAAGGCTCACTGTTTATTCTTTCACTCTTTTGTAGCCTGTGCTATTGTTTCAGTGTCATGGGTGGAATCCAATTTAGCACCTTTGGTCTCTCATCCACATTCACCCTAGGGTTTCTTTTGAGTGTCTTCCTCTCTCTATTATGTTTCTGGTGATTCTTAAATTTCTTTTGCCCAGGATGTGGCCAATACATCACCACCTTGTCTTATTACTGTTGATACCAGTGGTTGTCTAGATATTTCTCCTATATGACTTTGACTTGCGGGAATCCTATCCGCATTCAGTTACAAATTTACTGATCTCCCAGAGTGATCCAGCCTAAAAATGGGTACAAGAAAGTATTCTAGGTAATAAAAGTCCTGATGGTGAAATGATAGGACTCTTTACTTTTAAACTTTGTAGATAATCTTCTTCTAAGTGTTCGCCGGTGGAAATTCCTGGTCATTTATCAATTTCTAGTCTTTTTTTGTTCCAGGACTTGAGTTTTGCGTGCACATCCATTTTACAGATCTGGCTTATCTGTATGCAGATTGTTGGTTTCTCACCTCTCAGGCAGATGCACGCTGACTTCATAAAGAAAAAATGTCTAATTTGTCACCTTGTGCGACTTGTTAGGGAGGCATTGGATCTATTGCTCCCCCTCCCTTCCCAATGGGACCCCAAAACCCACATGTTCAACATTTGTTTTTGTTGATCTGTCTGCTTTTATTTCTTCTCCAGGTCATAAAAATCACAGAGTTTGACTTGGAGACCTTTAAAATCAAGGCTCAAGGGTGAGCTTTTGTTTTGCAAGATGTTAATACGTTTCTTTGTGTTTAAAATTTATTATTTCATGTCTCCATGGTTGAGTTTTAAGAGCTCTGGCTAATTCACTGACTTACTGTTAAGTGTTTTAGACCGATAACTCATTAGCCTAGCAGGGTTTTTGTTTCTTTCTGGTACAACCCTGAGACCAGTAAAGTTTCATATAAAGGTGTTAGGTTTCCAACTGAAAGTTTGGGTGGCTGGCATGTGAGGACTAAGGTAGTTGGCATGTGAAGACTGAGGTGGCTGACATGGCAGTCTGTCAGCAAACTGTCCATGTTATGGCCAGTGTTCTAGGGATCACCACATCTCTCTGTGGTTGTGGAGTTTCAGTACTGATCTGGTTGCAGCTTACAGGTGCTTGCTCTTGGAGAAGGGAAAGAGACCTCTGCAAGACAGCCCCCATGGAGATGGTGCTTTAATGCTTTACGACAGGGTGGGGTGGGTTCTCAGATGTATAGCCTTTTTCAGGGCTCAGACTTCATCACATCATGGTTCAGAAGCAGTTGTACATGATTGCGGAGGTAATGCAGGAGGACTGAGTAAATATTAATTATGGGGTGTGGTTCAGCTTATCTACTATGGTTGCCATCATCCAGAACTTCATCCTGTTATGGTGGTCTTAGAGCACATCGACACAGGGTAGGCATACAAGAATCTGCTGCCTGTGAGTGTTGTGCAGACGGACAGACAGACTCCAGAGCATATACTGAAGGATTGCCCTAACTACTCCCAGCAAAGGCTGTGGATCTGGTCCAAGGGAGCTACATTATATAGAAGAAGCTGTGGAGGGTCCGGTAGCAACCTTAAATGCACTATTCTGTTTGTGACCCAGATGGGACTGAATGTTTAGTGTGGCTGATGTTGAGTGCAGAAGGAGAAGAAGAATATGGTGTACAGCTTACGGCTTTGATGTTGTCCTGGAAATTAAAAGAGTACACTTCACGTATTTTTGTTGTGAGTATCCTTTGGAAGCTTTTGGTGAAATAAACTGGCAGGTAGACTGGTGTATTCTGCTGGGTGGTGAATTTAAATTATTACGTGGTAGAGGCTTTTTGGAAGCATACACACAATGTTGGACAGTATATATATCATCGTGATCTAGAAAGAATATGAGGTGCCCAGAGAATCTGGCTAACAGTCAATGCTCAGTGGGAAACAAAAATGAATATATGATCTGACTGCAGTTGGCACTGTTAATATTGAAATTCTGCAACTGTTGCTAAAGATGGGGGCAGAGTTCTTATGGAAATGCCTCGAGTGTTGTGATATCAGTTCTTTAGTGAACTTAACAGGGTAAAGAAACACAAAAGAAATTAGATTTAATTTTAATTGGTGGTACTGGTAATTTTTTGAATTGATTAATTACTGGGAAACACTTTGCAATATCTTCTTACTGTTTTATAATCCTTGAATGGTAAGTTTTATTCCCTATGGTGAATGGTTTACAAAACCCATGCTGTGGAAGAGATGAAGGCCTCACCATGTAACATTTCTAGAGCCAGCTCTGGTACATTGTAGCCAACCTTCATTGTGGAGATGGCACTGGATTGTTAATATTTCTAATTGTTTCTGCCGCAATTTATTTTGTGTTTCTTTTTTCTCACCCTTTGTTTAGCTTTGGAGAATCTTTTGATACGGCGAAGCACCCGCAGGTTGGTTGGTATTGTGTTTTCCTGTTTATAATTTTGTCCTTATTTTGTGAGAGAAGCAAGATGGGAAGTTGCTGCAGCTGCTTCATCTCAACAGAGATGATATTTGATGATTTTGACGTAATTACATTTATAACTAGGATAGCCTTTCTAAATAATAGTTGATTTTGAAAATTCACAGTTAATAAGTAAAAAGTTGGAAAAAAAATCAATCATTTTTCCTTGTCTTTAAGCGAATTGGCTATATAGTTATGTCTGGGGTTGATGTGGTCTCCTTTATCTCCTAGGACTTAATCTACTATCCATTTAAGACTGGGTTGACCTAGGAGCCACAGGCATTTTTGAAAAAAGTCCAGTTCCTTTCAGATTTGAACCCACAACCTTCAGATCTGCAGGCCAGCACCTAGCCGCTACACCATGGTGCTCACTCGCAATTAATAGACCACTATGTAATTTGACAGACACATAAAATAAAATTGTTTAAATATAAATGGTGCCCACAAAAGGTGTCGCCTCCTTGTGGCAGTGGGAGAGCTTGCATTTGTTAATGGCCCTCAGAGCTGTGCCAACAGTAGCACAGCTGCTGGATAGGTCAAAGGGTAGAGGACAGGCACAGACAGACTCACCCTGGTCTTCCTGTTTGGGGTGATGTGTGAAGCTGACACCCCTACCTATGTCAACTATATTTTGTCATGAAGCATATATCTAAGCCAGTGACAGAGATGAATGGAGGCAGGTGACATATGCAGCTAAGAACCTCAAGGGTTTGGAATGCTGAAGAAAAAGAAGATATAAAAGATTGCTGTTGAGATTTTCGTGTCCTCTTTGCTCACACAGGACTGCAGGTTAAACTGAAAGTTGAATTAAGAATTAACATCATAGCACTTGGGACACCCCCATAAGCGCTCCGTCCCCAACTTCAGCAGCAAATGGAAAGTTCCAGTTCCGATGGTACCAGTCTCTGTCTGATTGTATATCCGCCTTGCCCTTCTGTTGAGTGTTGAGCGTGGGTCAGATCCCCAGGCAACTCATCGCAGCGCAATCTTTTTGCACTTTCACACCGTTTTGCAGGTTACACTTTGTTTGTGTAGCTGTTATGGGTGCCTTATTTGTAACTTTTTCTTGGAAGTTAAACGGGGTCTCTGGGATGTGATTTGTTTTTCTGCCATCCAAATTGAGATTGTTAAATCTCATCATGGTATTGTAAACCTTTGGGTAACAGCTTGGAGGGGGCACACTGATTGAGCAGTCAAACTTCATGTCTGTGGCGAAGCATGTCAGGTTTAACCAGGTCCTACTTTAGCACCGCTCACACTGGCTGAGATCCGGCCTAGATTCCTGCACAGGTTTTAGGTATATCATTGCCAACAGCCTATGCTTTTGAACATGTTAAGAAAAGGAATGGACGAGAACTTGTTGATGACTGGCAAGATTGATGGACACAGAGCAAGAGCATGGCAGATAATAACTACCTGAATGACTTGGCCATGTGTAGGGGAAACGAAACAAGAACACTGAACTGATCTGTGATTCAGGCGATCATGTGAGATGATGAAACATGACACACCTTAGCTTATTGGCATGAGACATGATGATGATGTCAGTAGACTTAAATCGAGTGTCTCATTGACATCCCGTAACTCTGTGTGTCCTTGGGTCACCAGTTGCTGTTGACTTGACTGATCAGCTCCCTCTACCTTTGACAGTTAGATGCAATAAACTTCATGGTTGCATGACTAAGGCCTGTCCTGTCAGTCAAGTTCTGTATCCAGTTCTTTCTTGGTTTCTTTCCCTCTACGGAGCTCTGTAGTATTGTTGAAAGGCTGTTAGATCTTATTGCATGTCTGTAGCATTCCTCTTCCCTCATTTCCCTGTAGTTAAAAGAGGTTGATAGTTGCCAGTGGGCTAAGTAATTATATAGTGAACCTCATCATTTGTGATGTGGTCTCTGTATGATATGCCAAGTATTTTCCTGAAAGATTTCGTTTCTTATGTTTGAATCTTCTTTTAGAGTTCCGCTGTTAGGGTCTAGATCCAGTTTCTAGGAGTATGTAAAGAACTCTGTCCCCGCCAGTGACGTAGCAGGCATATGATACTTCATTCTGCTGTCAAAAGATTTTCAGAATACCGTGGATAAAAAAGAGAAGAAATACAGACATTCAAAAATATCAGAGCATCAAGGAAAAGTAGCTGATAAACAGCATCTTGTTTTGTGGGTTGAAATACTTTAACCGTATTAAGCACCACGGCAGATTGTAAACAATAATGGCAGAAAGTGTGATACCGGGAAGGAGAGGCTGACCAACATGAACATGGGCAAAGGATATGTTACTGCTTGGATATGAAAGTGCACGTTGCGGGAGAGCAGGTGAGAGACCTAGTTTGTTTCAGGCAGGCCGTGATAAGAGCGATGTTCTGCAAAGGACCTGCTGCATGATGATGAATTAAGAATCGACATCACAGCACTTGGGACAATCTCACAACCGCTCCGTCCCCATCTACAGCTGCAAGCGCAGAGCTCCAATTTCGATGGTACCAGTAACAGTCTGATGGTATAAAGCTTTTTTCCCTAAGTGTTGAGCGTCAACCAGATCTCTTGGTCACTCCTAGCAATTTCTGTCCAAACGGCTAAGAATGCTGTGCTCTCACGCCTGAGATCCAGATTCAGATCATTGGTAACGTTGTGCGAGTTCCCCCTGTTGATGCTGAAAAATCAAATCACCATGTCGCGACAGCACTAGCCCCACAGACAAATCAGGATATGAAAGTACTCGAAGCGGGAGAGCTGGTTTCTTTCAGGCAGAGCGGGATAAGGGGGACATTCTGCAAAGTACTTGCAACACGAGGATGATGATGTACTCAGATTTGTATGGACTATTTGGTACTCGATGAGTGATGTCCTATTATCCCAACTCCTTTGCTTCCTGGGACATTTACTGGTGGTATCCATTACCTAAGGAAGGACATGGAGAAAAATGAGATGAATTCAAAAGGAGTGAAGAAATAAAAGAAATGTCCGGGCAACCACTAGTATCAACAATAAGACAGACAAGATGGTGCTTTATTGGACACGTCCTGAGAAGTTGCTGAGAATGATTAAAAAGGCATTCAACTTGGAAATAAAGGAAATTAAGGAGACAAGGATGCCCAAAAGAAACCCTGAAATGAACGCTGATGAGAGAAGCCAAAGCTGCTGGTCTGGATTTCATCCATAATACTGAACTGATTGCTTAGGATAGAACAGACTAGACTGTGAGCCCTATGTGACATGTAAAGGTGCAACAGGAAAATTAAATTGTGGTCTGGGTTGACTTAAGAGCTGAGCGCAGTGTTTTTTCTAAATCTGCCCAAGGTGGGTTTTAACCCTGGGCCTTCACACTGGCAGGTGAGTGACTAGCTACTGCACCAAGCCAGTTTCGGTGTTTAAAATTACTTCATTAATCTTATTATGTTTACTAATTGATGTTAATTATTTCCATGTTTCTAGGGTACAGAGGTAAAGGCTATCACATATTCAAATATGCAAGTTCATCAGGATCTGGACACACACAACATTTTCGTTATCATTGACATTTGATGAGTTTTGTCTTTTAGCAAATGTCATTTTTTTTTGTTGGGTCCTTTACATGTTAGAGCATTTGCCAATATGATGGATTGTTTCGCAAATGTCATTCATGTTTTAGACTGTTTGACATTGTGATTGGTTAATTTTTAGTAAAAGTCTTTCATGTTTTAGAGTGGTTGCTAGTGTGATGATGTGGGTGATTCTTTAAATAAAAACTGAGCTGAAAAGATGCAGAGAGGACTTAGAAGAAAAGTTTGTGAGCTTTATCTAATTTATTAGTGATTGATAAAGGATATTCTGTGTGAAGGAATGCATTTGCTGACAAGCGGTGATGAATGTAAGGAGTCATCAGTTTTTGCATGTGTTTAGAGAAGTTAAAAATAAATTACACTTCTTCCGCTTTTTTCTTCTTGAGACTGCGGGCTAAAACATTAACAGCCAGTGACTCAAGGAGCCTCTGTCCACATGTGAATCCACCAGGGTGGTTCCCAGACACTTCTTGTTCATTCTTATACAACAGTTATATTGGAACTGGGTGTCACTTGTTCAGTAGGTACAGTCTCATCATCATCATCATGTAGCAGGTCCTTTGCAGAACCTCGCTCTCATCACAGTCCACCTGAAAGAAACTCTCTCGCCAGTTCTCCCGCCCCATGTACTTTCATACTCAAGGAGTCACTTATATCCTGAACCCATATTTGTGTTGGTCGGCCCCTGCCCCTTCTTCCTGGTACCATGCCTTCTGCTATAATTTTCTCCAATCCGTCGTGGTGCTTGATATGACCAAAATATTTCAGCTTCCAGGGTAGGATGCTGTTTATTAGCCAATCTTCCTTGATATTCAGATGTCAGTATTTCTCTTCTTTTTTTTTCAAAATATTCTAAGAATCTTTCTATAGCATTTCTGCTCAAAAGCCCCTATTCTCTTTCTTAAGGACTGAGAGACAGTCCACGACTCACATCCGTATGTTGCTACAGGGAATATGCATGCTCTCAAAATTATAATTTTAATCTTCTTGCTATTGCTAAACCATAGACTTTTTAAGCTGTTTATGTTACAGTCTATCCTGGGATTTGTTTGGTTCTAGAAATAAAAAAAAATGCTGTTGCTAACCACAAGTGTCTGTTACAGTAGGGCTTGACAAAAAAAGGTGCTAGTGCTGTATACTATTGCGCACCATCAGAATAAAAGCTGTGAGTGCAGGACCATGTACACGCCAGTGGTGTTTCAGGTATATGATGCTACACATATTTTTGAAGGCTAGTCGGCACTTGATGGGAGATGTCGTTACGGTTGAGCTCATCACCCTCAAAGGATTTGACCTGGCACCTCATTAAATTTTGTTTCTTGTTAAAGAATTGTCCATGATTCAGATGCAGTTTTTACAGTTAGTTCACATTCTTCTCTTTTCTTCTTTTTTTTTTCCCAAGTATAAGTGGGTCTAAAGTTTTTATCCTTCTGGATCATACTTAACCTTTTTTTTTTTTGGCCCAGAAAGGCTAAAAAAAATAGGCCATCAAACCGTTCGCAGGTCACTATTAAACTCTTTAGAAATATATTTATCTAAATTTAAATGTTTCTTCGAATATATAAAGATATGTGAAAGAAGAAATGAATGGTTTGTTTGTTTGTTCGTCCATCGCAAATGATGAAGACCACTCTCTCTTTCATCCGTCATAAATTGAATGTTTGTGAGTCCGGAAGTGACAAATAAGTCCGAAGGTGACATGTAAGTCCGGAGGTGACATATAAGTCCAGAGGTGACATATAAGTCCGGAGGTGACAAATAAGTCCGGAGGTGACATATAAGTCCGGAGGTGACACATAAGTCCGGAGGTGACACATAAGTCCGGAGGTGACACATAAGTCCGGAGGTGACATATAAGTCCGGAGGTGACATATAAGTCCGGAGGTGACAAATAAGTCCGGAGGTGACATATAAGTCCGGAGGTGACAAATAAGTCCGGAGGTTACATATAAGTCCGGAGGTGACAAATAAGTCTGGAGGTGACAAATAAGTCCGGAGGTGACAAATACGTCTGGAGGTGACATATAAGTCTGGAGGTGACAAATAAGTCCGGAGGTGACAGATAAGTCCGGAGGTGACAGATAAGTCCAATGCATGCCCGGCAGAGTCTAGGACAATGAAGGCAGGCCACATTGTCTGTGGGAAGTGGCTAGAGGCTCGGATCGAAAGGTCGTGGGTTCCCTCCCTAGTGGAGCCGGACTATTTTAAAAAATGACCTTGGCTCCCAGGCCGACCCAGCCTTGAGTGGGTACTGGGTGCAGTCCCTGGAAGTAAAGGAGGTTGGCGTGATGCTGACCACATCACCCATCTTGTGCCGATAGGTCTATAACTATATAGGTCTGGCCCTAGACGCCTTAAGGCGTCGAAAAGGGTCCTTTTTGTGTGTTTTGTTTTACATTGTAGATAAAAGGCCTGTTTGACAGTTCAGTGTACGCAAAAAAAGTGACTAGCAGAATGATCAATTTCGTCGAATTATCTCTCTCTCTCTCTCTCGCCCTTTTCCATCTGAATCCAGTGGGAGGACAAGTATTTGTATGTTTACTCAACTGATTAACATCATGGCCCACGGGTGTAACCCATAAGTGCTCCGTTCTACTTCTAACAAGCCTCCGTCTTAGAAATCTCAGCGCAGTGCACGAACTCCACATTGGACTAGCGAGGATCCTGAAATAGTTTGAGTAGATTTTTAACTCCAAATATTGCCCGGGCAGCGCTCTTAGGCTACTCTGTTTTTCGTTTTCCAACTTCAAAGTACTTTTTCATGCGCAACAATACACAAGTGCATATGATATTACTACCCACAAAACGGGGGGGGGGGGGGGGGAAATTACTAGAAGTCCGTGTAGAAAAATCTTAGCTTTCACCGGGGTTTGAACCCAGGACCCCTAGCACTCGAGGTGGATGCCATACCTCCCCTCACCCCCTTTCTAGTAGAGACGGCTGGAGATCCATGAAAATTGATTTGGCTTGGATAAGATAGAAAGCACAACGGATTGCAACGGACCGCCGTGCATGGAGAGTCACGACCTCTGCCCTATGTGCCGCACTCGACACAAGAGGAAAGACTAACTAACTAAACTAACCAACTAACTAACTAACTAAACTAACCAACTAACTAACTAACTAAACTAACCAACTAACTAACTAACTAAACCAACTAACTAACTAACTAACTAAACTAACCAACTAACTAACTAACTAAACTAACCAACTAACCAACTAACTAAACCAACTAACTAAACTAACTAAACTAACTAACTAACTAACTAACTAAACTAACCAACTAACTAACTAACTAACTAACTAACTAACTAAACTAACCAACTAACTAACTAACTAAACTAACCAACTAACTAACTAACTAAACCAACTAACTAACTAACTAACTAAACTAACCAACTAACTAACTAACTAAACCAACTAACCAACTAACTAAACTAACTAAACTAACTAACTAACTAACCAACTAACTAACCAACTAACTAAACTAACTAACCAACTAACTAAACTAACTAACCAACTAACTAAACTAACTAACCAACTAACTAAACTAACTAACCAACTAACTAAACTAACTAACCAACTAACTAAACTAACTAAACTAACTAACTAAACTAACTAAACTAACTAAACTAACTAAACTAACCAACTAACTAACTAACTAACTAACTAACTAACTAACTAACTAAACTAACCAACTAACTAACTAACTAAACCAACTAACTAACTAACTAACTAAACTAACCAACTAACTAACTAACTAAACTAACCAACTAACCAACTAACTAAACCAACTAACTAAACTAACTAAACTAACTAACTAACTAACTAACTAACTAACTAAACTAACCAACTAACTAACTAACTAACTAACTAAACTAACCAACTAACTAACTAACTAAACTAACCAACTAACTAACTAACTAAACCAACTAACTAACTAACTAACTAAACTAACCAACTAACTAACTAACTAAACCAACTAACCAACTAACTAAACTAACTAACCAACTAACTAAACTAACTAACCAACTAACTAAACTAACTAACCAACTAACTAAACTAACTAACCAACTAACTAAACTAACTAACCAACTAACTAAACTAACTAACCAACTAACTAAACTAACTAACCAACTAACTAAACTAACTAACCAACTAACTAAACTAACTAACCAACTAACTAAACTAACTAACCAACTAACTAAACTAACTAACCAACTAACTAAACTAACTAACCAACTAACTAAACTAACTAAACTAACTAACCAACTAACTAAACTAACTAACCAACTAACTAAACTAACTAACCAACTAACTAAACTAACTAACCAACTAACTAAACTAACTAACCAACTAACTAAACTAACTAACCAACTAACTAAACTAACTAACCAACTAACTAAACTAACTAACCAACTAACTAAACTAACTAACCAACTAACTAAACTAACTAACCAACTAACTAAACTAACTAACCAACTAACTAAACTAACTAACCAACTAACTACACTAACTAACCAACTAACTAAACTAACTAACCAACTAACTAAACTAACTAACCAACTAACTAAACTAACTAACCAACTAACTAAACTAACTAACCAACTAACTAAACTAACTAACCAACTAACTAAACTAACCAACTAACTAAACTAACTAACCAACTAACTAAACTAACTAACCAACTAACTAAACTAACTAACCAACTAACTAAACTAACTAAACTAACTAAACTAACTAAACTAACTAACTAAACTAACTAAACTAACTAAACTAACTAAACTAACTAAACTAACTAAACTAACTAACTAAACTAACTAACTAACTAAACTAACTAACTAACTAACTAACTAAACTAACTAACTAACCAACTAACTAAACTAACTAACTAACTAACTAACCAACTAACTAAACTAACTAACTAACTAACTAACCAACTAACTAAACTAACTAACTAAACTAACTAACTAAACTAACTAAACTAACTAAACTAACTAACTAAACTAACCAACTAACTAAACTAACTAACTAACCAACTAACTAAACTAACTAACTAAACTAACTAACTAAACTAACTAAACTAACCAACTAACTAAACTAACTAACTAACCAACTAACTAAACTAACTAACTAAACTAACTAAACTAACTAAACTAACTAACTAAACTAACCAACTAACTAAACTAACTAACTAAACTAACTAACTAAACTAACTAAACTAACTAACTAAACTAACTAAACTAACCAACTAACTAAACTAACTAACTAACCAACTAACTAAACTAACTAACTAAACTAACTAAACTAACTAAACTAACTAACTAAACTAACCAACTAACTAAACTAACTAACTAAACTAACTAACTAAACTAACTAAACTAACTAACTAAACTAACTAAACTAACTAACTAAACTAACTAAACTAACTAACTAAACTAACTAACTAAACTAACTAAACTAACTAACTAAACTAACTAAACTAACTAACTAAACTAACTAAACTAACTAACTAACTAACTAAACTAACTAAACTAACTAAACTAACTAACTAAACTAACTAAACTAACTAAACTAACTAACTAAACTAACTAAACTAACTAACTAACTAACTAAACTAACTAAACTAACTAAACTAACTAACTAAACTAACTAAACTAACTAAACTAACTAACTAAACTAACTAAACTAACTAAACTAACTAACTAAACTAACTAAACTAACTAACTAAACTAACTAAACTAACTAACTAAACTAACTAAACTAACTAACTAAACTAACTAACTAAACTAACTAAACTAACTAACTAAACTAACTAACTAAACTAACTAAACTAACTAAACTAACTAACTAAACTAACTAAACTAACTAACTAAACTAACTAAACTAACTAACTAAACTAACTAACTAAACTAACTAAACTAACTAAACTAACTAAACTAACTAAACTAACTAAACTAACTAAACTAACTAACTAAACTAACTAAACTAACTAAGATAGAAAGCCACCTAGACTAGGATTTGATTTGATTCAAGAACCGACATCACAGAACTCGGGGCATTCACATAAGCGCTCCGTCCCAATCTTCAGCAGCCAGCGAAGAGTTCGATACTAATGGTGCCAGTAGCATTCTGATTAAACGTCCGTCTTGCCTTTCCTCTGAGCCTTGAGCATCTGCCAGAACCTCTCGTCACTCCCCTCTGCATCAATCTCGCCAGACTGGTGATCCATCTGCTCCTCCGAACTGTACACGCTCTCCCACAAGGCACTAACCACGTCTGCCCTATCATGTATCCGTATTCCACCAAGTTGTGCAGAGCCAGCCATTCTATCCGCCTGTTCATTTCCCAACACACCAGGTGTGCTTCGGTGAAAAAATCCAGACAATACTCCTCAACCATGTCCTCCGCAGCGAAGCATGCCACTCTGCACGAAGCAAAAAAAAAAAAAAAACTTCCTAATGCCTTGACCTCTTAATAAAGTTCCCTCATGTTGTGGCGACCCCCAGATAATTATTTTCCTTTTATAACTTCAATGACTAAGTGTTTGTCAATGGTCTCAGGCGACCCGTGTGAAAGGGTCGCGACCTGTGGGTTTAGAACCGCTGCACTAGACAATATACAATTCGAAAACCACAGTTCCCATACCGGAACAGTCATGCGTTCTAGGAGACTTTCTGCAGCCAGGCGCTGTCGTCATCTGGAAGTAGCAGGTTCAATTCCTGGGATGGCAACTATAGCTTTCGGACTTATGTTGTCTAGCGTGCCCTTATTTCTTTCTATGACTGCCAGTCAATACATGTATGTTTGTTAAATATATTAATGTTTATACGGCCTCAACGGTTCCCCGTGCCCGGCTCTCTAGCGGAATTGGCTAAACCGGATTTCGCGGAGACCGGGTGACGTACTCCTTGTGGTCCGGGTTTAATCCCGGGGGTAGGCAGGAAAGCCACATTTTCTCACAGATTTACGGTATTTACAATGGAATCAAGGCCGAAAGGTTGCGATATCCATAATACCGAGCCTAAGGGTTAACAACTCATGGCTTCTGGATACTAAAACAAACAAACAACGGTTCCCCGTCTGTTTATTTCTGTGTATGTACTTAACACCCTTGTTGCCATTGTGATCTGCTGGTTGTAACAGGAAAGGCGTGTCTCCCTCTTGGCAGTGGATAACGTGACTGGACTTCGTATGTGTCAAGACGTTATATATACAAGAATTTTAGACAAGTATAGAAAACAAATACCTTTCAACCGTTGATGAAATCAACGCCAAGCGGTCTTCTGCGTCGCAAGCCTGTATAGACTGATCGACCGATTAGTTTGTCCCTTCGCGATTGGTGTCTTTTTTTCTTTGCGTTCACCAGCTGTAAACTCTGGTGGAAAGTTCTGGTTGTTCGTCCACTTTTAGACTGCAGTCCTGTTCCAGCACCTGAGTGTTGCCCATGCATCCCTTTCACAGATCTGACACATTTGTGTGCAGACTGTTGGTGCCTTGCCTCTCAGGCAGGTGTACTACGACTTCAAAGAAAGCTCCCAATTAGTCGACTGTTACGACATGCTTCTGGGTATGCAGTGGTCTATTCTTGTTTTCCCTATAATAGGGCCCCGGAACCCACACTGGGGGACTGATATCTAAAGGTTTACCATATCACCCCGAGATTACTTTGTACAATCTCAGTCTGGGCGACAGACCAACAAGGCGAATCCTATAGATCCTGCTTAACCTCCTAAAAACAGTGTTAGCCTAATTATAGCAGCAGCAACTGCTCCACCTGCCTGCCCCGGGGTAACCTGCAGTCCTAGGTGCCTAAGGACCTTAGCCTGTACGAATTCCAGACGCGTTACACATTCCCACGACGACAGGTGTAGAGTTTTCAGACATGTAACGACACCCTAACATGTAGTTACAACACACATCTAGTTTATTGACTGCCGTAAATTCATTCCCCTGACGTTAATGACCTGCCTCCCCTTGTTTGCTACAACCACGTAACTGATTTACACGCTATACGATTTACATTCTATACGTATTTAATTGTGTTTAGCTTCTCTCAGATGTGAATCGTGGACTCAAAGGAAGGAAATATGAGCTTTTGGGTTAAAATGCTATATGGAAATTTTTAGACTAATAAAAAGACAAGAAATAGTGACATCTGAACGTAGAGGACAGCTAGATTCCCCCCCCCCCCCCCCCCACCTCCATATCAAACGCCACGACAGATTGGACAAAAGACGAGCAGAAGAATGGTATCAGGAAGAGGGGCACAGGTAGACCATCACGAAGATGGGTACAGGATGTCGATGAAATCTTGGGTAGGAAAGTACACGAGGCGAGAAATCGAGTTATTTTTTTTTTTTTTTTAGTTCACCGTGATGAACTTCTCTAATGGTCAGATCTATGGGTTCGTTTGGCCGAGAGGCGCAGCTATCGCATGCCAGCTGTAAACCACAGCACAACATACCAACCGCGAATGCAGAAGAAGAGTACTTTACACACACACACACACACACACACACACACACACACACACACACACACACACACACACACACACACACACAAACATTAGCTGCGTAACCTTTATAGAACGTTGCTGGACCAATCCCAGATTTTTTGTTGTTGTTGTTGCTGTTGTGGTTTTTCTAGCCAAATTTATGCTCATTATTTTGCCATTGCTTTCTAAACGGTCAACTCTTGGAAACCGATACAAGATGTTCTGCTGCTAAATCGTTTGTTGCTGGGATCGAGCCCGGCATTACGAAGCGCGTCCGCAAGCACAGGCTTGCCTACTTCCTATAACATCCTTCTTTTAAGCATTTTAAAAACATATATTCTATGTGTCAGAAAGATTATTGGTCCTGTTCACATTTCCAGGCCCAGGATTAGAAGAGCTTCCCTTGCCATTCACGCCTCCTTAGGTCGGGGGACCTCTTCTATGTTGCAGGAGTGTTCTCATATGGCTTGGTTTGGCGTTCGCTCGGCGTATGTAATGTTTGTGAGCGGTTGTGTTGTTGTGAGTCTATTTCAGGCGCCACAGGCGCCTGTGTTCAAGTAAGAAGTACTGCAGGAGGAACCGCCGCAGGCCCGACGATTCTTGGCTAGCGAAACTGGGATGTTTTTGTATTTCTACAAAAGAAAGAAAGCAGTTTCAAGGAGCGTAGGAATAAAAAAAATATGGCTGTTTCCATACTACCGAACCGTCACTGATAGCAGATCGTAAAAAAAAAAAAAATGACGCAAGCGAGCGGTGAGAAGACGAGGAAAGAGGCACGGTTAAACTGTACACAGTTAGGAAAACATGACAACCCTGCAAGATAGGAGAGCTCCAGCGACCTAATGAGGCACGAATAGCAAATAACGTTACTCTAATCCTGGGTCTGGAAACGTGAACAGCACCCTCTCCGCATAAGAGTGACGTAATTGTGTCATGAAGCAACCACAACCCTAAAAAAAATCAAGTGCGTACTATTGTTGGTGTCTGTACTCCGCTGCGTACTATTGTTGGTGCCTGTACTCCGCTGCGTACTATTGTTGGTGTCTGTACTCCGCTGCGTACTATTGTTGGTATCTGTACTCCGCTGGGTACTATTGTTGGTGTCTGTACTCCGCTGCGTACTATTGTTGGTGTCTGTACTCCGCTGCGTACTATTGTTGGTGTCTGTACTCCGCTGCGTACTATTGTTGGTGCCTGTACTCCGCTGCGTACTATTGTTGGTGTCTGTACTCCGCTGCGTACTATTGTTGGTGCATGTACTCCGCTGCGTACTATTGTTGGTGCCTGTACTCCGCTGCGTACTATTGTTGGTGCCTGTACTCCGCTGCGTACTATTGTTGGTGTCTGTACTCCGCTGCGTATTAATGTTGGTGTCTGTACTCCGCTGCGTACTATTGTTGGTGCCTGTACTCCGCTGCGTACTATTGTTGGTGTCTGTACTCCGCTGCGTACTATTGTTGGTGCCTGTTCTCCGACTGGCTTTCGGCAAGTTCCTCATTCAAGGTGACTGTCTTAACTAGGACTTACCTGAAGGGAAACATGGTATATCAACACAGCAACAGAAATCATGGTCCTAGCGGTCAACTATTGTAAGATCACAAGCAACTTTAAACAACCAGTTAAGACATGGCGAGAGCACTACCACGAACAAGTGAACGATTTCTTGAAGAAAGTTCTCTCCAAATAAGAATCGACTATCTATACAAGATGTAGAAAATCTATATTATTGAGGCTTGTCGTGAGAAACTGAAGTACTCGGTGACAGTGGAAACTTTGCAGGGTAAGAAATGCAGATGGAGACAAACAAAGCAGATATCGAACAGTTTCGCGTCATATCATGGGAGAATATGTGTTTCAGAAGAAGAATGAGAATAGGAATAAGAAAGAAGAAGAAGAAAAAGAAGGAGGAGAAAGAAAAAAAAAACCATCTGTGTTGCCTGTCTAGAATTTCTGGTCTTCTCTGGTTATGTATCGGAATGCTATCGGCAGTTGATCAAGTTTCACTCTCCTAACATGTCGAAACCACTTTATTTTACATCTGTCGGAGAAACAGAAGCATGATGTTACGACTATCATATTTCCAGTACTACCATTTCGCATTCTGTGCTGTTATTAGCTGAACGAATTTTCATCAAAAAACTATTTCGGCAGGTGGCTAGTCGCTCTGCGTAGGGGGCTATCGGGACAAAATCTCGGGCTACAAAGCCGATTTTGACGACTTTACAATAATCTTCTTCTTTTGTCCTGTTTGCTGCTTATGTGTAGCAGAGATGAGTTATGTAATTTCCTGTTTTTTGCTAGACGCCTAGCTTTTGTTAATCTCGTTTTGTGTTTCTGTATTGTTTCTTTTACTTCCTCCACCCATTTCTTTCTTGGTCGGCCTCTTGCCTTGTACCCTACTGTTCTCATGTAGTACGCTCTAACTGTTGGCTGATTTTGTTTCTTTTTGACCAGGTGACCAAAGCATTTGAATCTTTGAAGTCATTCATCTGTACGTTACATATCATTGCTCTTAGTTCTTCATTGTTGAATGTCTCCTGTTTTACAGGCCACATTTCTTTTTCTCTCATCTCACATGTTGCAGTTTTGCGTTTATGTTTTCACATTCCACTCAGCTGGGTACATTTTGGTGTCTTCATAAATGTGTGTAGTTGGTGTATAAGATAAATTGGAAACTAGCATGTTATTTTGAATTCCCTTGTGTCTTTATGCTTAAACCAGGAAACTCCAATGCAACAAGATCATGAACGAGCGAAGCAACTAGCAGGTAAGACAGTATAGTAAAAGTGGCAAGAAACATGAGCAGAAGATAGTAGTCAACGCTGTACAGACCTCATCTCTGCCGTTGCCGGTCCCAAGACCAAATTAGAAAGGAGGAGGGTTTGGCATGGGGTCGGATTCTCTGCCCAGCAAAAGATATTTTCTGAAGATATTTGCATGAAATGATGACACATTATAAGACAGAGAAGATGGTGCTATATGGGACACATTCTAAGAACAGATGAACACAAAGCAGGTACTACAATGGGAAAAAGAGGAATTGAGAAAACAAGGAAAGTCCAAGAAAAACTCTAAAGTGAACGTGAATGAGGGAAGAAGCCAATAATACTGGACCGGATTCAATCCACATAATGCTGGACTGGATTCCATCCACATAATGCTGGACCAGATTCCATCCACATAATGCTGGACCGGATTCCATCCACATAACGATGGAAAGGATTCCATCCACATAATGCTGGAACGGATTCCATCCACATAATGCTGGAACGGATTCCATCCACATAATGCTGGAACGGATTCCATCCACATAATGCTGGAACGGATTCCATCCACATAATGCTGGTACGGTACGGATTCTATCCACAAAATGCTGGAACGGATTCCATCCACATAATGCTGGAACGGATTCCATCCACACAATGTTGGACCGGATTTCATCCACAAAATGCTGGGCTGAATTTCATCCACATAACGCTGGAACGGATTACATCCACATAATGCTGGAACGGATTCCATCCACATAATGCTGGAACGGATTCCATCCACATAATGCTGGAACGGATTCCATCCACATAATGCTGGAACGGATTCCATCCACATACTGCTGGACCGGATTCTATCCACAAAATGCTGGAACGGATTCCATCCACATAATGCTGGAACGGATTCCATCCACACAATGTTGGACCGGATTCCATCCACAAAATGCTGGGCTGAATTCCATCCACATAACGCTGGAACGGATTACATCCACATAATGCTGGAACGGATTCCATCCACATAATGCTGGAACGGATTCCAT
Source organism: Candidula unifasciata (assembly GCA_905116865.2). Classification (NCBI taxonomy): domain Eukaryota; kingdom Metazoa; phylum Mollusca; class Gastropoda; order Stylommatophora; family Geomitridae; genus Candidula; species Candidula unifasciata. The sequence goes on from CAJHNH020000142.1 coordinate 162,347, forward strand.
CCACATAATGCTGGAACGGATTCCATCCACATAATGCTGGAACGGATTCCATCCACATAATGCTGGAACGGATTCCACCCAGGATATCTAAGTGGCAGCACAGAATGGAGGAATGGTCTTCGAGCACTATGTGACATGAAATAGCACAGCAGGAAAATGAATGAATGTACGGACTTGTATGGTGGAAAGCGGCTATCCTCTGACACTAACTTTACTACGTGACAAGGAAATGTCGCTTATGCCGCTTCAGAGTCAAAGTTCTTTAGAGACCAGTCAGTTGAGATACCTTTTTGAGGACTCCCGCGTTGGGAGACTGAGCATACATAGAAATTCCCAGTGTGTAGTGACAACGTCACTGATATTCTATACATGTCCACCAATATATAACCCGAGTTTACAAATAGCTATAATCACCAAAGCAAATAATAAACATATGAGATACAAGAACGAAGGAAGTTCTATAAAGTATAAACAGTGTTTCTTTACCATGGGAAACAGTGGAAGCGGACCGCTACGGTTAAACGCTCGTCTACTGGTCTGAAGGTCTAGAGTTCGAATCTGCACCGAGGCAGACTTCCCCCTCCTAATCGACCATGGCTCCCAGGTTGATCAAACATAAAATGATACCAGGAAAGATCATGGGAAGTTTAAGCTTAGGCGTAGCGAACGCGCTTTGTAATGCGGGGTTCGATCCCAGCTTCGGACTGTTTGTATAGCGTTGGTTTCGACGGTGGTACCGAGAGCTGACTATTCAGGAAGCAATGGCAAACTACTTAACGTAAAATTTGCCGCCTCTGCAACGTCCTGCAAAGGGTAAGTGTTGCGTGCTGATTTGGAAGAATGTAATATTGTGTGAAGGTACAGAGTGTTATGATAGTACTTTTTAGAAGTTCAAGGGGAACAGGGTCAACATTGGCTCGAGTAGTGAGGGGGAGAGAATGTTGACCAGTGAAAATGTATTATCACGAACGAGGCATGCACGCCCGTGAAAGTAGACGTGTGGGTTCACTGTGTGAGTGACAAGCATGGCTAACGAGATAAACGGAGAAAGTATTAATTACGTGACAGCGTGATTCTCATGTAACATCAGCCGCCCACATGAGCGTGATCATCGAGAACACCCACGTAAGCATGAGTCTCAAGAACGCCCACAAGAGCATGCTTCCCGAGAACGCCCACACGAGCGTGCTTCTCGTGTAAACATTAGCCGCCCACATGAGTTTGGCAGGGATATATTGGGCTGCGTAGACAGTCCGAGTCAGTGAGCTGTAGCCACACGGCTAAAGCTCTGGGGAAGTGCTGGTGTAGTACACACCCAGCACGAGAGTGCTGCGAGCCGATCAGAGTCCAAGACAGAGTATTGAGAAACCATCAGATATCAAGGTCTGTGTAAGGGTTTAGTGAAAGCAGACAAAGTACCGTGCAACTATCAGGCATTAGTGTCTGAGTAAGTGTTGTGGTACGGAGTGCAGAGTACCGTACAACTATCAGGCATCAAGGTCTGAGTAAGTGTTGTGGTACGGAGTGCAGAGTACCGTACAACTATCAGGCATCAAGGTCTGAGTAAGTGTTGTGATCGCTGTACTGGTCGAAGGTCTAGTCCCGCTGGTGAAGTAAGTCCAAGGGGACTGGATGCTCCAATAATGACTTCTGGGTGACGTAGGATCATCATCGAAGTCCTTCGACAGACTGACCTTCTGTGTGCTTTGGAGAACGGGCAAGGGAAGTCCGTCTTCAGTCAGCCGTTGTTTTCTGCGGAAGTAATGCTGACCTGCTGTGTGCTTTGGAGAATGGGCAAGTGAAATCCGTCTTCATGTGGAAGTAATATCAAGGTCCAGTGGATAGGCGAGTTCGTCCTGTTCAGCTGTACGGCGAACCCAGAGTTGTAGAACGTTGTAGACCTGTGGAGCTGTAGTGGTCAGGGAGAGGTCGCTACAAGTTGAGAGAGAGCGAGTGAGGACTAAATGGACTATGTTCGAATGTCAGTTAGGATGAATGTCTACGTCTCTGCAGCTGTGTCCTGTAATCCGTTGTATAAAATGTGTGACGAAGCTATTGTCGTCGAGTCCTGCTTCGAATGAGAGAGAGCGAAAGTTATATCTTCAGACAATTGGAAGTGTGTTGATTAGTGTTTAACTCGGATAGCACACAACAGAACGCAACTAACTGATGTATCAAAAGAATAATGTATCTGAGGAGTGAGGCCGAAATAGCAAAATATTAGATAGGCTTTCCACGCAACAGCTCGGAGGGGTTAAACTGCACGCACGTACGCAGGCCTTGTATTCCCAACAACGTAAAGAGAGTGCTTTAATTATACCAACGTGTTGCAGGTCCCTAGGCCAAAAAGAAAAACATCGACATCTTATATGATGTCGACTTGAAGAAGAATTGGCTCACTGTCAGCATCCTTTCCCGAAACTTGGGGTATTTTGCTCATGTCAAATGTTACGGGGCGTGGAGAGAACGGCGATGGACGGCACATTTTTCGGAAAACGAGGCAGAGGTCGACCTCAGCGAATGTGGACTGAAGACAATGAAGATTCATTGGCTATGAATTATTACTGCGTCCCAGTGTCGGACTCAATTTTTGTGCTGCTGGGTGCCCTAATATATCCCTGCCTGTGGGTTAAACAATGTGTTTGGGACCTGTCCCCATCTGCTCCTCATCTGAATAGTGGCACTTTGTGTCACCAGGTTTAATGTGCTGGTTTGGTTGGGGGCAGTCATTGGCTATGAAAGCACATAGGGCCGGAGAACTGGCTGGAAAAAAAGAGACGTTTAGGCGTGCAGTGGAGAGAGATAGATAGAGAGAGAGAGAGAGAGATAGAGAGAGAGAGAGAGACGTTCTGCAAAGGACCTGTTGATGATGATAAGCAGGTCCAATGACGAATACCACTCTCACAATATCCAGTCGACAGGTCTCTAAATTCTTTATCCATTTCCCTACTTCATGAATTTGCAAGCTCAATGAGTCTTTAATGCCATTTACTGTTCTTTGTTACCGTCGTATTGATCCAACTCCGCGACTAAATCCAGACACACCATCTTCTATTAAAGTTCATTTAAGTATCTGCGACTCTGAGAATGGCCAGTGTTTCAGCTTTTCAATCCTGATGCTGTTTTGCAATTTTTTTTTTTCGGTATTCGGCTCTCGCAAATTCAATATTTTTCTTCTTTTAGATCTGTGATTTTCTAGGGATTTTCTGCAACATGTGATTTGAAAAGTCCCTTGTATTCTTCAGTGAAAAACATTCAATGCATTGAATCCATCATATACCATCTTCACAATTGGGATGCTATGGATCTTCCACACTCTCACTCCTGCAGGTTATAAACTCGTAAACTTTCTTTTTCATCGCTTGACGTTATCCGTCCACTTGTTTCAATGTCCAACCTTTGATCGCCTACCATAAACCCCTCACCATTCAGCATGGTTTTAGTAACAATGTCACACATTTTACCGTTAACAACACAATTCACTTGTTATTGCAAATTTTATTTAAACTCTAGTTGTATTCATATTCGCTCAAAACCCGTCCACGTTTGATTGCTTTTGTTTTCAATGTATCGACTCGTCTGTACACCCACATTGCCAGAAACCTAATTCCGTTTTCCGCTTATTCAAAACCTACATAATGCAAGATTTAGCAAGGCACCTTACCCCCTGAGCCTCCCCAACCCCTAGAACATTTCGCAAGGGAGCTAAATGCCTTCCTTCCCCCTTAACCAAACACAGACAGTTTCTGTGTATGTATTTGTTTAAAGAATTCATATTATTTCATTCATAAATTGTATAAGACGTATTTTTAACGACTGCATTTTTTTTAAAGTATAGCCGTTCCTATTTTTGTAATCACCGTCTACGGAGGTAATGTTACATATACTGCTTTAGTGGGTGTTATTTTGATAAGTTTTTTCATATTACAGCTCCATTCACAACTGATTCTGCTGGTTAAATTTCTAACAGTATTATTAAAAACAATACGTCCTTTTCAGGACGTAATTTTTTGTTATTTGAAGCCCCACTCTGGCTTTTGCCAGGGGCCGCAATATAGGCAGGCCATAAATATGGCCAATTGTCTGAACGCGGTTTCTGTGACCTCTCCAAGGTGATCCTCGCCCACATGGTGGCACTTTGTGTCATCGGGTGTTTATCGCTTGTGTGATGTCCTAGTGGGGTAAAAATGCATTCATTCATTCAACAGTATTATTATCAGGCATTAGAGTATTAGAAAAGGACATGATAAATTGTTTAAGGGCCACATTTGAATACTTATCGTTAAGAAACATATACTCACCAAAAAATACTTGTCTTCAATCGTTAACACTATTATAGCTAAGAACAATTACTAAAACACCCATTTTTTTGTGGGGTCGAACGACCCCATCACAGGGGTCGCCAAAGACCATCGCAAAACAATTATGAAGAAGCGACGAAAAAAAAATGGTAGGGTTGGGGTTCCCCACATAATGTGGAGCTGTATTAAAGGGTCACCACAACATGTGGAGCTGTATTAAAGGGTCACCACAACATGTGGAGCTGTATTAAAGGGTCACCACAACATGTGGAGCTGTATTAAAGGATCGCCACAACATGAAGAGCTGTATTAAAGGGTCGCCACAACATGAGGAGCTGTATTAAAGGGTTGCCACAACATGAAGAGCTGTATTAAAAGGTCCCCACAACACGAGGAGCTGTATTAAAGGGTTGCCACAACATGAGGAGCTGTATCAAAAGGTCGCCACAACATCAGGAGCTGTATTAAAAGGTCGCCACAACATGAGGAGCTGTATTAAAGGGTTGCCACAACATAAGGAGCTGTATCAAAAGGTCGCCACAACATGAGGGGCTGTATTAAAGGATCGCCACAAAATGAAGAGCTGTATTAAAGGGTCGCCACAACACGAGGAGCTGTATTAAAGGGTTGCCACAACATAAAGAGCTGTATTAAAAGGTCGCCACAACATGAGGAGCTGTATTAAAGGGTCGCCACAACATGAGGAGCTGTATTAAAAGGTCGCCACAACATGAGGAGCTGTATCAAAAGGTCGCCACAACATGAGGAGCTGTATTAAAAGGTCGCCACAACATGAGGAGCTGTATTAAAGGATCGCCACAACATGAGGAGCTGTATTAAAGGATCGCCACAACATGAGGAGCTGTATTAAAGGATCGCCACAACATGAGGAGCTGTATTAAAGGATCGCCACAACATGAGGAGCTGTATTAAAAGGTCGCCACAACATGAGGAGCTGTATTAAAGGATCGTCACAACATGAGGAGCTGTATTAAAGGGTTGCCACAACATGAGGAGCTGTATTAAAGGGTTGCCTCAACATGAGGAACTGTATTAAAGGGTTGCCACAACACGAGGAGCTGTATCAAAAGGTCGCCACAACACGAGGAGCTGTATTAAAGGGTTGCCACAACATGAGGAGCTGTATCAAAAGGTCGCCACAACATCAGGAGCTGTATTAAAAGGTCGCCACAACATGAGGAGCCGTATTAAAGGGTTGCCACAACATAAGGAGCTGTATCAAAAGGTCGCCACAACATGAGGGGCTGTATTAAAGGATCGCCACAACATGAAGTGCTGTATTAAAGGGTAGCCACAACATGAGGAGCTGTATTAAAGGGTTGGAAACAACATAATGAGCTGTATTAAAAGGTCGCCACAAAATGAGGAGCTATATTAAAGGATCGCCACAACATGAGGAGCTGTATTAAAAGGTCGCCACAACATGAGGAGCTGTATTAAAGGATCGCCACAAGATGAGGAGCTTTATTAAAGGATCGCCACAACATGAGGAGCTGTATTAAAGGATCGCCACAACATGAGGAGCTGTATTAAAAGGTCGCCACAACATGAGGAGCTGTATTAAAAGATCGCCACAACATGAGGAGATGTATTAAAGGGTTGCCACAACATAAGGAGCTGTATTAAAGGGTCGCCACAACATGAGGAGCTGTATTAAAGGATCGCCACAACATGAGGAGCTGTATCAAAGGGTCGCCACAACATGAAGAGCTGTATTAAAGGATCGCCACAACATGAAGAACTGTATTAAATGGTCGCTACAACATGAGGAACTGAATTAAAGGATCGCCACAACATGAAGAGCTGTATTAAAGGATCGCCACAACATGAAGAGCTGTATGAAATGTTCGCTACAACATGAGGAGCTGTATTAAAGGGTCGCCACAACATCAGAAAATGTATGAAAGTGTCGCAGCATTAGAAAGTTTGAGAACCACTGGATGATTAAAGGGTTGCTGGGGTTGTTGGGGTTTAGTAAACCTGACTTGACAATTCCTTTTTTTAGTATTTTATTTGTCCTCTAAGAGAGCTGCCATAGGGTAGCGGCTAGATGCTCGACTGCGGATCTGAAGCTTGTGGGTTCAAGTCCTGAAGCAGCTGGACATTTTATTTAAATGAGATTGGCTGCCAGGTCGATGTAGATTTAAATGGATACCAGCTAAAGTCCTGGAAGTAAAGGCGGTCGGCGTGATGGTTACCACATCACCCACCGTGTGCCGATTTGTCTATAAAATACAGGCCTAGCCTAAAGGCGTGGAAAACGATAGCTCACTTTATACAAAATAGTTTGTCATTTTTATTGTTTTGTGTTTTCTTTTTCACTTCTAATCTGCTGTTGAATGTGAAAGATAGGAGAGGTTTGTTGCTTGTTGTCTATAGTAATCATCGATTTACTGTGAAGTTTTTTTTTTTTCACTACTTTACTTTGCATCATAGATCTAGGTTTTCTTGTAAATTTTAATCCTCTTCCACATTTATATGTACAATAAATACTGCATGTTAGGTAAATTAAATAACGCCCTTCTACAAATCTCCTCACCCCCACCTTTCTCTGATTTTCATCTCTCACTCTCTCCTACTCCTCTTCTCTCCCTCTCTTTCTCTCTCTCTCTCTCTCTCTCTCTCTCGCTCCCTATCTCTCTCTCTGTCTGTGGTATATGTATGTGGTGAGAGAGAGAGATAGAGAGAGAGAGAGAGAGAGAGAGAGAGAGAGAGAGAGAGAGAAACAGACAGAGACAGACAGAAAGAGACAGAGAGAGACAGAGAGAGATTCGTTCCTCCAGCTTACCCGTTCACACAATTACCCAACCAGCCTTTTCTCCCACGGTAAATTGTTATTGACACTAAACTGGCCCAGCCATTCTGGCAACAAGGAATCGCTCTTTGACAAAAGAATACATCAAACGTTGCGTCCTCTCCTACAGCGCTTCTCCACCTATCATTTCTAGAGGACCTCAGCGTCATCATTCTAGGGCATTTGCTTTGTTTCCGAAGGTGACCACCCTTACCCAACCGCTGTTCATATTATATTCCACAATGTTTTCCCATTCTGTCGTTGTTACAGTTTCCCGAGGAATATGTCTTGGAGAATTGTGGTGACTGCTTTGACAGATGACGACAGATTCGTCTGTGTTTAATTAAGTGCCATGCTTACAGGGGATGCGGATGTTCTGAGCCACATGTGGTGGTACAGAGGGAGAAAGGGTGGGTGGGGGTGGAAAAGGGGGGGGGGGGAGATCAGACTGGTCAAGACATGTCGAACCTCAAGTCTCCGCGGTCATCCTAGAAACTGGTTCCCACTTACGAACCTGGCCAGCGTAGATAGGCCTGACCTGTCCGTATAAATCGGAGTACATCTGCCTGAGAGCCAGCAGACACACACAAAAGCCAGATCTATAAAACGGACATGCATTCAAAGCTTAATTTTTGGAACATGACAGAACTCCAGAGTAAACAAACAGCCAGCACTTTTCGCTCATAGCCTGTTAACGAGAAGAGGAAGAAGAAGAAGAAGAAGAAGAAGAAGAAGAAGAAGAAGAAGAAGAAGAAGAAGAAGAAGAAGAAGAAGAAGAAGAAGAAGAAGAAGAAGAAGAAGAAGAAGAAGAAGAAGAAAAAGAAAAAGACGAAAAAGAAGAAAAAGAAGAAGAACAAGATCAAGAACAAGAAGAACAAGAACAAGAAGAAGTCATTTTGGAAATAGACTGGATATAACAAATCAAACGTGAAATGACGTGAAGAAGGCATAACGTGACGATGACATCATGTGACGATGGCATGAAGTGATGATGACATGACGTAATGAGGACATGACGTGATGAGGACATGACGTGGTGAGGACATGACGTGATGATGGCATGACGTGATGAGGACATGACGTGATAAGGACATGACGTGATGAGGACATGACGTGATGAGGACATGACGTGATGAGGACATGACATGATGAGGACTTTACGTGATAAGGACATGACGTGATGATAGCATGACGTGACGAGGACATGACATGATGAGGACTTTACGTGATAAGGACATGACGTGATGATAGCATGACGTGATGAGGACATGACGTGATAAGGACATGACGTGATAAGGACATGACGTGATGAGGACCTGACGTGATGATGTCATGTCGTGATGAGGACATGATGTGATGATGGCATGACGTGACGATGGCATGACGTGACGATGACATGACGTGATGATAACATGACATGATGATAGCATGGTGTGACGATGTAATGACGTGACGTGACTATAGCATATAGATACTGCCTGTTTGTCTCTATATTTACCAACCTACCTACATAGCTACCTATCTATATGCTCGTCTGCCAACCAACTTAGTTGTATACATGAAATAAAGAGCATCACAAGCGGCTATACTCACAATCGGAAGCAAGAACTTCCGATTGTAATTATAGCCGCTTGTGACTTCCCTACTATGAACTACAGGATCAAGATCTGAAGGGCTCGTGCATACCTTAAAATAAGCTCAGATCTGAAGCACCCGTTGCACCACATGCTCTTCAAGAAAAAGGGCGATAGGCTTAAAATGGGCAAATCATGGCTGGGTAGGGCAGAGGATGACATCATGCAGGTTTGCAGCCTTTCAGAAATCCATCCAGGTGAGGAGTGGATACCAGAGTCTAAAGCGCCCAATCTCACTTTCTCCTATGTCGTGACGCTCGATAGGGGTTGTCGGAGCAGAATCCAACTGCTGTCAATGCCGGGGTATGCGCGCTTACCAGTGACAAGCCAGATGAGACAGATGTGGTGATCTTCACAGACAGGTCCGTTATACAAGGACATAAGAGTGCATGGACATTTACAGCTCGCTCTTCAGGCAGAACAGTTAAATTAAGGAAGCCAGCTGTGCCTTTTCCATGACCACCAGCAGCATGACGATGGAAGTGATGGCGGTGACACAGGCTTTCGTGTGGCTGGAATCGCAGGAATATTCCCCCGTGTGTATTTTGAGTATGATCCGGCGGGTCGAGGCAGGCTGGTTATGCAGACAGTGGCTTGAGTCATTGCACAATTCTTCTGTGTGTGCAGTTACTTTAATAATTGTCCCAGGGTATGCAGGCGTTGTTGGTAATGAAAGAGCTGATAGACTGGCAGGCACTGCAATAATTGAATATGGCCGGCCCATGGATCACGCAGACATTCTCATTGCCCTTACAGAGATAGGACGTTCTGAGGATTTTTTGGGAGCAATGTGTCCACATCACTTCTAAGAATACGAGAATTGGGAGTAAAGATCGGCACAGCAAAGCATGAGAAGCACACTGGACGCACACGAAGTCTTGTTAAACAACAAAGGACTGGTACTTTTAACCGCACGACGCTGATGAATATGTTGAGAGGGGAATCTGAGCGCCTGTGGGTGTTTCCGGAGTGCTGTGAAGATAATCTAACTCATAACTTATTTAACTCATAACTCACAATCGAAAACTTTTATAATACTTTTTGAGCTCCCCGTGTGGGTTCCGGAGCCCTATTATGAGGAAAACAAGAATAGACCCACTGGCTACCTAAAAGCATGTCGTAAGAGTCGACTAATTAGGAGCTTCCTTCGAAGTCGTAGTGCATCTGCCTAAGAGGCAAGAAAACAGTAGTTTGCCTACAAATGAGCCAAATCTGTAAAACGGATGCACACGCAACACTCGGGTTCTCCAACAGGACAGCAGTCCAGAAGTGGACGAACAACCAGAAAATTATCCATAGTAGACTTGTCTCTCGTCAGGAAGCACTAATAAAGAGAAGAGGGGGGGGGGGGTGAATGTCAGGGTCCGGGGTGGCTATAAGATGCCCAGCATGGTAATGATAAATGAGCAGTGTAGCAAACACGTGACCGCGACTTGACCTGGTGTTCAACCACGCACAAAGACGGTCAACAGGACGGAGTGACCAGGTCAGATAACTGCTCACGGGGTCACGACGTTTTGACGGACCAGCTGGTGAGTGTGAAGACTGGACAAAAGAACCGGAGACAGACAGTTGATGGACAGTCTTGGAACACTGTAGAAGTGTTGTGGACCATTCGTGTTAGACTTTGGACGAGACTTAAACTGTAACTGACCGCTAGAGATAACCGGTGTTAGAATCGGATTAGCGACCAGTCTTTGTGTAGTAACGTGTTTAGTCGGACGGTGGTACAATTCTTGTGTTAACCGCTGGGGTGTCGAGTTAGGTAGCAATCCATTTGTGTGTCGAACATTGCGTTAAGCGAAGTGGTTCGCGAAGGAATTTTAGTTACGTGACGAGGTCTGTCCGGTCATACCAGTCGTGGGGTAGCACTGCATTCATATTGTACGGGACAGAGGCGTCGGAAAGAACCTTGGCAGAGAGACTGGTTTAGACCCTGATCGAACCGAAAGGCCGGTACGGTACTGTAGGGACAGAGGTACGACGGGTGTTGGCAACGCGGACCACTGTCGCCTAGGTGAACTAACCGCATTGCTTTTTTTTTCTACTTGTAATAAAGACCCATGGCTATGTATACTCAGACGGTATTGATATAGTTGTATTTGGGGATAGGTGATTCCTGTCGTGAACCTACGAGAAACATGCCTTCACGGCAGTAAAGTAAGTTCTTGACAATGATGAAGTCTAGTTGTTTCCCCTTCTTCTCTGCATGAGATCACCGAACAGGGTAAAAAGTCCACTTCTTGCGTGTTTCATGAGTTCGCTTTGTGAATTAAATTCTTTAAAGACGTCTTTAAATCTGTATTTTATATGCGCATGACGCTCTCTTATACACCGCATCTATGCAGCTTCTAAACAATTGTTAAAATTTGCTCACTGAGCAAGATTCACTTCCATATATCAGGGTTGGGTCAGTTGGCAAAGAGAGATTCCATAGAATGTTCTTCAATTTGTTAAATGTCGCCTTTACTTTCGCTACCTTACTTTTCACTTATGTAAAGCATATTACATCTGCTGTTATCTGGGCGCCCATACAGATAAATATATCGACCTGCTTTAGACTTAAATAGAACACGATTGCAGTCGAGCCAATGACAAAAGAAGCTCTGTTGTCTTGTTCTTTGAGTTTTCCAGTCACAGTTTATGTTGTTGACTACCCCGTCGATCGAAATTTTCGTCGAAACGTTCGCTGGTACTTGGGCTTCTTTTCATCTTTTCACCCCCCCCCCCCTTCCCTTTTGCCTCTCCACCACGCTTTCAATGGTCATTTTATGGTATAATTATCACTGCTTTCAATTTGTCTTATGTACTTTGTTACATGTATTTGGAAAAGGCTTGAGGTTTGAACAACGGATCAAACATCATGGCACACGGGTAGTAACACATAAGCGCTCCGTTCTTCTTCTAACTCAAGAGTGAGTAAAAAGAAACTTATCACAATGCACAAGCTCTGTAGCACTGGCGAGGATCCTGAAATACTTATGGTAGATTTTTAACTCCAAATTTCTCTCGGCAGCGCCGTGAGGCTACTATTTTCGATTTCCAACTGAATAGAGATTTTTTACTTGTGAAACAATACACACAGGCGTCCGATCTCACTACAGGAAAAGAAGGACGAAGGGTGTATTTAATTTGTATTTATCATAATGTCAATGTTTGTTCAATTGTTCAGACTAGTATTTGACTTTTAATTTCCTGCTCTGGCTATGCCCATCATTTATCGAATTTGTTTTCATTTTCTGCTCTCACTATGCCCATCATTTATCGAATTTGTTTATATTTTCTGCAGTCAAAATTGTTTCATCAGCATATGACAAGTATTTAACGTTAACAGCACTTAGATTTCAGAAAATATTCTTGCAAAAAAAAAAAATAAAGATGTAGAATTCAATTTCGATAAAAATCGTGTGTGTTTTCAGAGAGTATGACATGTACAAACAAGCATTTAATAAAATGTTTAATGTTGAATTAGGAATCGACATTATAGCACTCGGGACACTCACATAAGCGCGCCGTCCCCATCTTCGGCAGCAAGCGGAAAGTTCTAGTTCTGATGGTACCAGTAACTGTATGGTTGCACATCCGTCTCCCATTCCCTTGAGTGTTGAGTGTCGGCCAGATCCAATAGCAGCGGCATTCTCCTCAGACCGTAATGATCACTGTGTGCCTCCGCACTGTTCACTCGCGCCTACAAACCTCTAGTTTGTCATATATCAGTTCAAAACCAAATAGTGCAGAACCGGCCAGTCTATCTTCCTGCTAATTTCATACAACACCGGCGACGTGGAGAAAATATCCAAAGGATGCTAACTACCCGGGACCTCTGAAACGATGCTTGCCACTCTGCACGGAGCAGAGTCTCCACGTTTCTCAACATACTCTGTGAGTCGGTTACAATTACGACATGTGTGCACAGCTGATTCTCAATCCAGCGGAAGACAGCAGTGCCTTCCTTCACCTCCATTCTCAAACTAAACTCTGTGATATCATATGCCAGGCTTTGTTGCACTAAGTGACGTCCATTTGCTTTTGCTTTGTCCGCCCTTCAATACAATGCTAGACGAAAGCCGTGTTGCTGTTAGCCATTACCTTTTCTCTACTTAATCTTAGTCGAGGTTTAAACATCATATTTTCTCTACGGTTGACACTAGTGACATGATGTCACAACAGTAGGCTCCCGTTAGCTGCCGTTGTAGACTCCATTAACAGCCAGACAGAAGTCTGTGACAGCTTTATAAATAATGTTCTAGTCTTGGGGCGAAATAACATCTAGCGAAGCTAATGGGAATCGAAGTGGAGAGAACCCAATATACCACAACACACCATCAGTCACACAACAATTATGTCCTTGTCCTACTTCTACCCGACCATAAAATAGATTATTGGTACAGTTTGCATTCTTATTTTATCTTCTTTGCGTTCACCGATTGTAAAACATAACCAACATTGGCTTACTCTCCAAGGAAGCAGAACTGGTCTTGCAGTGGATACCAGCCCACTATGGTATTCAAGGAAATAAGAGAGCAGATGAGTTGGAAAAAGCTGGGAGTAATCTTCCACAACCTCATCCACCACACAGCTACAAGGAAACCAAAACAGCGCTAAAGCAGTCTTTCAAGCGGAAGTGGAGAAGGCAGAATGGAGATTACAGACCAAAGAGTGACAGCATAAACAAACTCAACAGGAAAGAACAAACAACAATTTTTAGACTTCGCACTGGACACTGTGGTCTTTGAGCACACCTGTACAGGATAGGCATAAAATAATCTGTTGCCTGTGATTGTGGAGCAGAAAGACAGACTCCTGAGCACATACTGCAGTACTGCCCTAACCTCTCCCAGCAAAGACTGTGGATCTGGCCCAAGGGAGCCACATTGCAAGAGAAGCTATGAGGGACGGTTGGCGACCTTAAACGCACAATCCTATTTGTGACCCAGAGGGGACTCAATGTTTAGCATGACTGATGTCGAACGCAGAAGAAGAAGAAGAACAAACATACACGCTTACATTCTGAATACAACAAAATAAATTCATATGTTTTATTCAAGCTATAAACTATTTATTTATCCATAATAAAAAGTGTATGATTAATTTAATACGTATCAACATGTCCATTTACAATATTCACATAAGTTCATTTAAATAACAATTGAGTTTACATAAACATTTTTGATTAACAACTAATACAAAACAATTCACGTTCATTAGGTAATACAAAACAATTCACGTTCATTAGGGTAATACAAAACAATTCACGTTCATTAGGTAATACAAAACAATTCACGTTCATTAGGTAATACAAAACAATTCACGTTCATTAGGTAATACAAAACAATTCACGTTCATTAGGTAATACAAAACAATTCACGTTCATTAGGTAATACAAAACAATTCACGTTCATTAGGTAATACAAAACAATTCACGTTCATTAGGTAATACAAAAAACAATTCACGTTCATTAGGTAATACAAAACAATTCACGTTCATTAGGTAATACAAAACAATTCACGTTCATTAGGTAATACAAAACAATTCACGTTCATTAGGTAATACAAAACAATTCACGTTCATTAGGTAATACAAAACAATTCACGTTCATTAGGGTATAGTTCGCGCGTTTGTTACCGAGGCCTTTTCGCTAAAACAAAGAATAGTAGCACTACACACTATCATTCATGTCGTAAGAGGCGACTAAGAGAACGGTCTGGCTTGGGGTTGGCTACCTCACTGCATAAAGCAAAGAAAAACAGCAGCCATAGAAAATCCAAACATTTTAATACCTAGCCAACCAAGATGGGGGGAAAAAAGGGGGGAGGGGGAAGGGGAGGGGGGAAGGGGAGGGGGGGGGGTGTCGTCTGTTAGAAGAATGATGACACGGTGATGATAAAGCCAACAGATTCTGGATTGCCGGCGCACCTCCGTATGATCTAGGAAAATCTCCAGAACTTACATCTGAAAAACAAAATGGGGAAGACATGGTATGCGCAGTTCGAGATAGCAAATGATAAAACGACTCGGCGTGAGTTGGTTGAGGGCCTATGCTCCACTTGGAAATGAATGACACAAGAACAAGAAGAAGCAGACTGAGTGTTTCAAATGTTAATATAATGCAGGAAATATCTCATGGTAGACTTAGCTGTATCTCGCCAGGCACATAATACAGAACTAACAATACCTACTGAAGCACACCAATACATCCTTTCCACTGAAATAGACACGTGGCCTAGTCAATCGTTTCAGTGTAAGATTATTTTTTTCTTCTTTTGCTCGCTTGAAATATATTTATCTACATCTGTATTGTTGTCTCCATTATGAACTTCACTGTCTTTTGTAATCATTCAGCGACCCGTAAAGCAACCTTGCACCAGTGTCTCTCTTGGCCAGAAGATTTGTCTTGATGTGTTGTATTTGGGACAGGCTCAGATGCTAATCCACAGGTACACATGGCTGATTAGACAATCTTAAATTGTGTGTACATTTGGCTGCGAAGTCGATTGTGTCCTGTTCTAAGGTGTAGAATAATAGCTGACCCTGGTCTGTCCATAATATGGTAATCGTCTTGTTCCAGTTTTAGTGGCCCTCTGATTGATTTGATAATATTGGAGACTGGTACATCAGACTGTTCATCTTTTGCACCTCTCATTTCCGGGAACTAACTCCACAGTGGCATGATATCCATTGCATAGTTACCCTATACCGGTTGCCTAGTTTATAGAGAAGTGTATGTCTACCTGGTAACAGTTCAGAGTGGAGTGGCTGCTGAAGTTCTCCTTTGTATCTGTCCGGAATACCACGGGTTGCGAAATAAGACTAAAGGGTTCATCACGGTAGTCGTAAGCACGTCCGGCTGTATATTCTAGAAGTGGCCGTGTCGTAAGTTAATCACGTGTTCCTTTTCCTAACCCCCATCTAAGTCTCAGGCTGCCGTGGTATAAAACACAGTCAAGCGACCAAGAGCACTGAACATTAGGG
Source organism: Candidula unifasciata (assembly GCA_905116865.2). Lineage (NCBI taxonomy): Eukaryota > Metazoa > Mollusca > Gastropoda > Stylommatophora > Geomitridae > Candidula > Candidula unifasciata. The sequence goes on from CAJHNH020000142.1 coordinate 178,070, forward strand.
TTCCCTGTGTGTTACCAGTCTCATTTCGGGTGAACAGGAATACACCCACTGCCCCAAACAAGCATACTGCTGTGCCGAAAATCGTAGATATCGCAGGCTAGTTGCAAACTACAATACATAGCATCTTTCAGCCTGTCGAAGGCAAACCTAGAATAGAATAGAACAGAAGAGGCGGAGAAGGCAATAAAGGTAATTGTAGTCGAGCTGATATCAAGAAATGAATTAATTATAAACACACTAGGACTAGACAGCTCAGCCACGACCGGCTCCAGCTGACGGGCCGTGCTGCTGACGTCATCTGGTCGGGCTAACGATGTGATAACCCAGCGGTTCTGAAACAAGATATGAACTATTTTCGACAGTGGCGAGGGAAGACAACTTGAATATTACATTTTAAGTATCGACATGCCTTCTTAAATAATTTCACAATTTTTAGCCGACTTTTCTTGATTATTGCAGCTCCACCCCTGGCATACGCTCACGTCACCTCGGAGTCCCTCGACACCCAGTTAAGTAACCGCTGCGTTAACGCGTCGTTAGCCTGACCCGGTGACGTCAGCAGCACGACCTGTCAGCTGGAGCCGGTCGTCGCTCAGCAACGGCGAAACGGAAAAAAAGGCGCATAGATAACAGCGAGGGTTTCGACCAAAGTATTTATTAGTAACTATATTAGAAGTGCGGCGTCCGTGGCTAAGGCGTTGCGAGTCTGACTCGTCCAACGTACCGCGATCGAAACCTGCGTGGGCTGTGTGGATTTGTATTGTGGTATAGGACGTCGCAGGTCGACCCAGCCTCAAATGGGTACCAGGATGGGCTGTCCTGGGAAAGTAAAGACGGCCGGCGTAATGCTGACCAAATTACCCACCGAGTGCTGATTGGTCTGTAAAATTATGGGTGCTCTTCCCATATGCCCGATGCGCCTAAGGGCGTGTAAAAGGATCTTTACTTTTTTTTTATATTAGAAGAAGAAAAAGCCGGAGCTCCAGCTCCAAAAATGAAAGTCACTAAGAAAACCAGAAAAGTACAGCCAGTCTCGTCTCACTGTGTTTTGTATATTCCAGTTAGAAAAGATTCACCTCACAAGCTTCACTATCAATTAGTCATTCAGCAAGGCATTTACAAAACGTCGCTCTCTTCACGGCTCGCCTGGAAGTAGCTCTTTCCCTAGCCAAATCTTCAGCCACATGGACTTTCAATGTCAAGGATTCTTCAATATCCTGTATCCATCTTCGCGGTGGTCGACCCCTGCTTCGCCTTCCACAAACTGCACCTTCCATCACCGTCTTTTCCAAGCCACCATGACGCTTGATGTGGCCAAAATACTTCAACTTTCTAGAGCTAGTTCTCCCTGATGTTCAACACGTTTAGAACGTCTTTGTTTTTCCTCTTCTTGATCTATGGTATTCTAAGAATTTGTCTATAACATTTTAATTCAAAAGCTCCGATATTTTTTTCTCAGTGATTGAGTGAGAGTCCAAGACTCACAAACATAAGTTGCCACAGGAAAAATGCATGACCTCAAGATTTGTACTTTAACCAATTCAATAGCTTCACTTTAAATTACAGTAAATCTTCGATTAATCGCCACACGTTAACCCGCCAGGTTCTGCGATCCCCTATCGTCTAAAAAACCGACTTATATATTTGATGGGTAACCTCTCACCACTAGGCCTTAACACCCAACATAGCTTCGTATAAATTACCAGTGTCCCAGTAACGCACCCTTATCCCCCTCCCCCTCCCCACTACACCCACGCCCATCCCACGTTAGTTTCTGACTGTCATGATATTCTAGTTACATAGCATGAGGGTTATCCCCTAGGTCTCGACAGATCATGTTGCTGGTTGCTTGACACTACATTATATACTTGGATACTAGTCTCTCTCTCTCTCTCTCTCACTCTCTCTCTCACTCTCTCTCTCACTCTCTCTCTCCCTCCCTCTCTCTCTCTCTCTCTCTCTCTCTCTCTCTCTAGGTATATACAAAGTTTTCTCTGGTCTTCCCTCTCCTTACTCTTCTCCCCTTCCTCTCCCCCTTTCTGTTTTGTTTCTCCCCTACCTCCCCCCCCCTCTCTCTCTCGTTCTCTATCTTCTTCTCTTTTCTCTCCCCTATTCATACAACCTTTCATTCATCCATTCATTTTTCCTCGTTACATATGGATGCACTGTCCTAATGTGGAACAATTTCGTGATAGTGTTGGAACGCACTCCTCATATACAGTGTACATATCTCGTTTTGACTACCGAGAGGGTAAGTATGTGTACACATTGGGGGTATGCACTTCTGACTCGACAGATATTGGGTATAACAGTCATCCTTACTGTCTCTGTGTGACATCTGACAGTCAGATAGAAGCACTGCATCACTAGACCCTGGTTCACGCGATGTCAGATTACCATACATTCAGACCCATCCATCTATACATCCTTCTATCTACCCATCCATCCTCTCGTCCACCCATATATCATATCATTCATTCATCCCAATCCACTCAGCCCATTATTCGATGTGTCCATCCATTCATCGCTCCCCACGTTTCTTTGCACACATACCCGATGTACAATCCATCACTAGTCTCGGCTACCTACTCAGCAGGTATCTCAGGCAACACGATGTTGTTGCGCGTGGGCTCGATTGATACTTTGAAAAACAATCACCCTTACTGTCTTTACTTGCTTGATGACAGTAAGAGAGAAGCATCACAGTATGAGACCCTTGTTTGGACCTGTTTAAATACCCGGCTCTCTAGCGTAGTTGGCTAAACCGGATTGCGCGGTGAGCGGGTGACGAACTCCATGTGGTCCGGGAGTAGACATAAAAGCCACATTTCTCCTAGCTTTACGGTATTTAAAATGGAATCAAGGCCGAAGGGTTGCGATATCCATAATACCGAGCCTAAGGATTAACAACTCATGGCTTCGGGATACTAAAACACAGCAAGAAACCTATTTTAATATATCAGCATACATATAGGCAGATCCATCCATCCATCTACCATTGCATCTATCTACGAACGTAACAATCGTCCCTCCCATTCATCTACCCACACCATTTATCTCACCATCCACTCAATGCTATTTTTCACCGCTTCCTTCCATTCTGGCTGTTACCAGCCTTACACTTGGGCTCTACCAATACTTTGTATAAAAATCACCCTTACTGTCTCTATTTGATAGCGGACAGTAAGAGAGAAGCACTGTGTTACTAGACTCATGTTTTTACCTCATCTCATATTTGATCAATCAATCCATCTATCTACGATACCATTCACCCACTAATACAGCCATCCATCATTCCATCCATTCATCTACCCACCCATCCATCCATCTACCATTCCATTCATCAACTAATACAGTCATCCACCATTCCATCCATTCATCTACCCACCCATCTATCCAGGACACACTCGCCTATCCACACCACCATCCACACATGCTGTTTTCCCAACTATCCCTTCATCGCTCCCTTACACTCTGGCTGTTACCAATCTTACTCTCAGGCTCGACTGATTACTTTTGTATAACAAGCATCCATACTGTCTCTATTTGATAGCTGACAGTAAGAGAGAAGCATTTATCTATCTATCTATCTATCTATCTATCTATCTATCTATCTATCTATCTATCTATCTATCTATCTATCTATCTATCTATCTATCTATCTATCTATCTATCTATCTATCTATCTATCTATCTATCTATCTATCTATCTATCTATCTATCTATCTATCTATCTATCTATCTATCTATCTATCTATCTATCTATCTATCTATCTATCTATCTATCTATCTATCTATCTATCTATCTATCTATCTATCTATCTATCTATCTACCTACCTACCTATCTATCTATCTATCTATCTATCTATCTATCTATCTATCTATCTATCTATCTATCTATCTATCTATCTATCTATCTATCTATCTATCTATCTATCTATCTATCTATCTATCTATCTATCTATCTATCTATCTATCTATCTATCTACCTATCTACCTATCTACCTACCCACCTACCTACCCACCTATCTACCTACCTATCTATCTATCTATCTATCTATCTATCTATCTATCTATCTATCTATCTATCTATCTATCTATCTATCTATCTATCTATCTATCTATCTATCTATCTATCTATCTATCTATCTATCTATCTTATCTATCTATCTATCTATCTATCTATCTATCTATCTATCTATCTATCTATCTATCTATCTATCTATCTATCTATCTATCTATCTATCTATCTATCTATCTATCTATCTATCTATCTATCTATCTATCTATCTATCTATCTATCTATCTATCTATCTATCTATCTATCTATCTATCTATCTATCTATCTATCTAGCTGTCTGTCTGTCTGTCGATATTTGTTTGCAAGCACAGGCACCACTTTTATTCCACGCGGATGGACTAAGGTCATCCCCACAACCCAACCCCGGTTACGCCCTGTAGGCCAACCCCTCCCTCCCTCCTTAGACACTTAGTGTACGCTGTTGGCGTCCAGCCCGTCCCTTTTTTTGCCCCTACCTGCGCGTTGGGAGGTATATAGGCTGACCGTCGTTTCATTTGAACGAAGTTTTTTCGCCAAGGACACTAGATGAGTATCGTTAATTTTATACATTAGAGTCCTATGTAGTCACTTCATAGTTAGAGCCTATTTGTGAATGTGTACTGTGTTGTCCTTTATGTGCTGATGAAGGCTAATCGCCGCAACGTCCTTTGTTTGTTTATTGTGATCGATTTTGTAAAGCTAACATAAACTAATTGTTGTTTCTTACCAACTTTTTCTCTTCCCTATAATTTTCTACTCCTTATAAAAACTAAAAAAATGTATGAACAACCGACATCTTTCCAATTGTCTGTCCACGGATTACTTTTACATCTTACTGGAGTGATTCCCAAACCGTGCGCCGCGGCGCCCCGGAGAACCGCGACCTTTTTACAGGGGCGCGGCGAAATATTGTAACAGTTTCATAATTAATTTAGCCAAGACACGAATAATCATAGGTAAGGGGAAAAAATAAAACCAAACGAAAAGTAAATAATAAGCAAGCTTCACAATATAACAAATATAAACAAAACGTGAACGTTGCGGCTACTGAGCCTTCATCAGCACATACAAATAAAACAATTCTACACAGAAACACAAAATCACTTAGCTAGTATCTCGAAGAAGCCGGGTCGGTTGTTTCTCAGCAGAATGACCCTATGTGTCGGTTGGGGGAATAAATATCCCCCCCCCCCTTTTTTTTCTGTAGAGTACCAGCGGCCATAACTGGGGGTGGGAGATAAAACTGTGAGGGCAGTTCAATCCCCTAGGAGTTTAAATGAAACTGTGTTGGCAATTCAGTCCGGAGGGTGTTAAAGTCCCCAGAGTGTAAATAAAGCGATCCTCAAGAGACTTGCGGACTCTGTCGCTGGAATGGCTAGATTTAATGGCTGTCAATTCCAAGTCGAGGACACCTTGGTGATCCTGGAAATTGAAGTGCAACGGTACTGGTTTCAGAGCACCATTTTGCACATCCAAAAGATGTTGTCTGAACCTGTCGGCCAGCCGTAGACCTGTTTCACCAATGTATTTCATGCCACATCTCTTGCAGTTGATGGCATAAATGACTTTACTTACATAGGCAAGGGCGCTGTGGAAAAATTGAAAAAAATGCGCCGCGACCAAGAAAAGCTTGGAAAACATTGGCCTCCTGTATAAAGCTGGCAGTGACTGTACTGTATGATAGCAGTAGTGCCTAATTTAGTGGTTCTCAACCTGCCGGTCGCGACCCTTTTGTTTTGTTGGGTCCAAAGACCCTTTCACAGGGGTTGCCTAAGACCATCGGAACACGCGTATGCATTGAAGTTATGTAAGAAAATAACTGAGACATGAAGGAACTGTTTTAGAGGATGGCGACATTTGGAAGGTTGAGAGCCCCTGGCCTAATCGTCGGTGGCGGCGGAGTTGTGGTTAGATCTAGCGCGTCACGAGCCCATAACTAACCAATCGTTGTTGTGTTACATGCAGGTCTCAGTCGTGATAAAGTTGACTGCAGTATTGCCACTTTGGATCTTTTATATCCAAATTTAGACCTGTTTTATTGCATTTAGATACTGTTTTTGACGTCTAGATCGTAAATATTTTTCTACAGTCTTTTCATTTGGAGTTAGATATTTTATAGTTTTTTTTTTTTTCCTTTCATTGTCAATTTAATAATTACTGTGAAAATATTTACTACAAAATTTTTGTTTTGGTCTGGCACGTACATTGTGACAACTGCCATTACTTGAACTTTGAACTCTCACTGGGGTCAACGCACAAATATCTGGCAGCCCCGGTACTGATTAATAAAAACGCGCGCAAATCATACTAACTTTGTTTCAACCGTATCCTCACTGTGCTGACTTTGCGTTTCTTTTTCAAGGGATTTAAAAAAAAATAATAGCTAACCTTCTTATGTGGCTTTCACTTTGAAAAAAAACCTTTCAAAAAGCCAAAAGTAAAGTATGAGCAAAAAATTTGGAAAGAGGGTTGCATGATGACAACATTAAAAACTGGGCATATGAGCAAAGCTTGTTGTAAGTACTGCAAGTGTAAAATTAAAGCGAAAATACAAAACTCAAAGAGTCATGTAGAGACTAAAAAAGAATAAAACTGCAGTTTCATTTAAAGATATTACACCGCTGACATCTGTTTTCAGAACTATACTGATAAATGAATCATCAAAAGTTGAAGTATCAGTCGCAATGTTTTTAATTTGTCACTGCGCAATTTCAAACTGTGACCATTTGATCCATTTGTAAAAAAATCTTGGACTAGTTCAAATTGAAAAGTGTGATGTAGAAAGTATAGTTTAGGAACTGAAGGACCTTTTAATCAGCAAACAGTTAGGCTTGAAGAATTTGGCTGTAATTGGTACTGATAATGCCTTAGTGATGGTTGGTATAAACAATGGCGTTTATGCCAAGTTGAAGGAAGCTAACCCATCGTTAATACTTATAAAATGTGTGCGTCATTCATTGCAGCTAGCATTATCACATGCTTTATCTAAATATTTACCAAGGTATTTGGAATACCTTATTGCTGAAACACTTTACTGGTTTTCCAAATCATTTGTCAGACAACAGCAATACAATGCATTATATACAGCCTTGAATGATGGTTCCACACCACCGAAAATTCTGTCAGATTGCAAAACTGGATGGTTATCAATTTAACCAGCTGTTGAAAGAATTATGAAGCGATGGCTGAAGTTGAAGACACACTTTGAAATAACAAGACAAAGTAAAAAGTGCTACACAGCTGAAATACTAAATGGAATGTACAGTGATGAAACAAATGTGTCATTCATTCTCTTTTTATAACCTATTCTAATGGAAGTGCAAAAAGTTAAAAAAAAACTGTTCGAATCTAAACTTGTTGATAACGTTAAATTACTTGATGATCTCACCTTGCTATTTCACTCGGTAAAAGACTGGTGTTGCCAACTTCTAAAGCTGATTTGCTCTCTTGCACTATAGAGAGCTATTTGGCTCCTAAGCCACACCTTGAATATAAAATCGAATCAAAAATTGATGATTCAAAAACAAAATGACTGTTAACAGAGAATGAAGAGAACAACTTAAGAAAACGCTGTCAAGATTTCTTTATCTCATAATTGAAGCAATTGAAGCAAGATGTATTGAAAAATATTTCACTTTTTTTCTGTGAGCAACATACTTCAGCCAATAAAGGACATACCTAAATATTGTAAAGTTATGAAATTTTTAGTGGCTACTGATAATAGTGTCGCAAAAGCAGAATATCAGTTAACCAAAATAAAGTTAGCTGAATGGACAAACAAAACAGAAACTAAAGCGTTTTGGAGTGAAGTGAGACAATTTAAAGATGCCTCATCAATCAGTCCATTCTGTAAGCTCTTTAAAGTGCCATGTCTGCCATGATACTACCCCACTCAAATGCTGACGTAGAAAGAGTTTTCAGTGCTAGGAATTATTTCAAATCTAACCTAGAAAACAGGATGAAATTTGACCTCTTAAATGCTTTCGTGACATTAAAATTCGGCCTGATGAGACTGGAGAAATAAGCCTACTGTTCCACTTATAAAGAAATTTGAACATCAAAAGCATACCAGGGTCATTTTGGATCTGAAGCTTCAACTTAATTATCTAAGCTAAGTGATTATCTGTGGATCTTGTGAGGCAGACATCAGTAAAGATGAGGACATGATTATGTAGGGTAAGTCATAACAAAAGCTATGTAATTTTTGACTTTTTCAATTTGGATGTTGTTTCTAGATCTTTTCCACGCAGATTTAGATCTTTTTAGATATTTTTTGACACCGTTTTGGATATTTTTTGTCAAAGAAAAGTGGCAACACTGGTTGAATGTGTTTGAAAATCCCAATGAAATCACATTACTGTAAATATGATGTATTGCTATATTTCTGGTTCCTGTCTATTCGGTTATCCGTCACAGCTCTAGTCTGAACGGTGACGGGAAATCGGAGTTTTACTGTATGTAAATATTCTGGAGGAGACATTAGGCAAGAAACCGGGTACTTTATCAACAAATAAATTCTGCAATACATTCCGCATTATTTCACTGCACGACGGGAAGACATTGCTTTAAATTACTTTATCTGTTATCTTGCTGTTATTTAGACAAGTGTCAGATTAGCACACCTGTTAATGTCGCCACAGAAGAACTGTGCCATTAATTATAATAAACTTCAGAATGAAGAAAAAATAATATAAATATTTCCCCGTTTTGGTTCTAGAGCCCATTGTGGGTTCTGGAGCCCATTGTGGGTTCTGGGGCCCCTTGTGGAGGAACTAGAATAGACCCACTGCTTCCACAACAAACATGTCGTAAGAGTCGACTTATTGGAAGTCAAAATGCATATATCTGAGAGGCAAGGAACCAACAAGCTGCCTTCAAGTATGTCGGATTTGTAAAACGAATGTGCATGCAACACTTCGGTTCTGGAAAAATACTAATGTCCAGAGGTGGCGAAAAATTTGAACTCTCCGTTGGGGTGTACAAGAAGAAGAAGACGAAAAAGAAGAAGAAGAACGAAAACGCCTTCTTCTTTTTTTTTTTTAAATTTAAAGCATGGAATAAAATCGACGAGAAAATCTGGAGGAAAAAATATCAGACCAGTATAGGAATGTTTGAAAACTATTATACAAACGGTAAATACAAACAATAAAAACCAAACAAATGTACTCATGAAATCGTAAAGATGAGGTGATCAACAATATATATATATATATATATATATATATATATATATATATATATATATATATATATATATATATATATATATATATATATATATATAAATACATACGATCTTCTATGCCGAAGGGCGAGATAAAAAATGTCTAGAATGGCATGGCAATATTCATCCAGTCAGACTATATCGCTATAGAAGTATATAATGTAGTGGGAAATTTGGTATTTAGGAAAACGCATATACTCTAAACAAGACAAACGATACAGGAAAAATCCCCTAACTACGTATGAAGATCTGTCGCTATTACAAAACCTAGAAAACTAGAAACTACAGGTGAGAATCCCACAGGCAATCAGTGTAACACCGAATAAAAGCTTACAGACAACTCTTTGACTTTATAAGACCACATAAAATGTCACAGAAACATTTTAGACAGTCAGTTTTTGTTCGTTTTAAACCAAGTAACAAGACATTATTTTTGGGGCTTTATTAATATCCTACCCCAAACAGGGGAAATCCACAGGTCACGGGGCAGTCTAATTTTTAAGGGGGTGGTAGATAGGCTATGTGCAGTCGTGGGACCTAGGCTATATGCAGTCGTGGGACCTAGGTTGCACTCTCATGTGGGACGTAGGTGGGTTTGGGTTAGGGCCAGTTCTATATGTTTTGGGGTCGTTGAAACTATCGGGAAGCCAGTCTTGCCACCCTCTAAAATCTTAGACACTCCTGTGACGTCATCCGGGAGTAGGATATTAATAAAGAACACATTTTCATTTCTAACTTTTCCGATGCTGTTGGATTTCACAGAAAGAATATTCTATGCAATACACTTTTTTTTTTCAGCTAAGAAGGGAGAGAGAATTGCAAACATTGTTTAATACAAATGTTTATTGAATATTGAAAGATTAAAGTCGATAGGAACGACTTCATGGTACCGGGTTTGATCCCATATGGCTTAGTCTCTCTCCACAGAACAGCTAGCCGCCTGCCGAAAGCGTTGCACAAAGCACGACCTCCGTAAGTTAGGCGATGATCCTCGTGGGTCTCTGTAAAAACTGCACTCGTGAAATTAACGGCTCGGCAGTGAAACGAACCACGCCCTTCATAGCGCAAGGCAAATTGCTTGACCATTTAGCCACGGCGATCCGCCACAACAAAAACAACTAATGTTTATGGTCATGAAGAAAACACTAGCCGTAATTGTAAAAAAAAAAAAAAAAAAACAGGAATCGTTTACAAAAATTATCATTGGAAGGGGAAGCTTTGTAATTTTGGTAATCTTAGTTTTAGCTTCACAGCAAACGGGTCACCCCACAGTTGCACCGTTCCTGTGTCAACGAAGACCACGCAGAATATCCATCAATGTCCCTTGTGGAAAAGTTGACATACTGCAGTCTCAATATATCCACTAGCATGTGCACGCAATAAAAGCATAAGGCAGCCATCAGAAGTGCTAACACAAACAGTCTGACATTAGAAATGTAATTCGTCATCGACGGAAGCAGCACTTACTAACAGTTCAGCTGTTGACACACGCTATTAATTTTTATCACAAAAGGCACCACCAATGCTGCAGCAGTAGGCGAAGCTTTGAGAGTTGAGATCGGACGTCTCAAGACTTGGACATTCTCGTACAACGACCAGTCCCTAACGTCAGCAATCAGTACCGATCTTAATGGTCATAGTTGCAAACTTTCAAAAAGAACGCTGAAACACGGCTGACTGTGGCTTTTTAAAAAACCATACAGGTCAACGGAAATTTCCGATTTTGTGCAACTCCGAGAGGCCGGTGTGTGTTCGCTATGTTTATCGAGTAGATTTATACACAAATTAAACTCGTTTTATTAATATGCAACATATTTTTTTCTTTTTTTAATTAAATATCATTTTGAGAAAAAAAAATTAGTGTGATATATATTATTATTTTCGTTACTATTATATTTTCTAGCAGCACACATGTGTGTAACAAATAAGAGTGCCGATCAATGTATTATCAGATTCATACTAGGGCTGTACAGAATAGTGAATTTTACTATTCGGCCGAATACGAATAGCGGGACCAACTATTCGGCCTAATACGAATACGAATAGTGTATCATCATCATAAGGTGCCTTGCCGACTTGCGTGGGCGATTATGCCTCGCCACAATCTGCGAACTCCTGCAGCATGTATTAGCTCGTGTGCTGACACACCTCCATGCCATGCAACAAGACGGTCAAGAATCTTCTCTCGTTGTCTATCTCTATCCCTCCTTCCACAGATCTTTCCAGTGGTCACCAGATGTTCCATTTTCCCTCTTCTCATAACATGGCCGAAAAATGATGACTGTCTCCTTCTGATGTCTGTGATAAGTTGTCTTCGGGCTCCCGCCTCTTTCAAACCTCTTGGTTGCTTTTTTTCAGCTGTCCAATATATTTTAAGCATTGTTCTGTAAAACCACATCACTGAGGCCTCGCTAAATTGTTTGGCATGCCTACCGATTGTCCAGGTCTCACAACGCATTGGGTTTAAATATAAGAGCTTACTTGACGAGGCTAACAGTTACTGTTGTATGTTCCACGTTAAAATTTCAAATGTAATCACAACCTTACTTATCCGCTGCACCTTCAAGAATACAGATGGAGGATCAATCGCAACTCGAGATAAATACAAAGACAATTTTTAGCACACTGCGGTTGGCATTTTATGCAGTATGATACACTTTAGGCATACGCACCCAGTTTGAGAACCTCTGCTATATTGCCTCGGTCGAGTCAGCAGGCAAAGATCGTGCCAGCTGCTGTACCGGGTTTCATTTTCCCCCGCTACGACATACTTAGGCAACAGCAACTATTGTGTTAATGAGAGAGTTATTTCTGTACATCGCAGTGTAAGCAGAAACGGGTGTAAGGTAACCACTATTCTTATTCGGCCCGACCGCAAGTATTGGGCCGTATACCGAATATTTATTAGGTCCACTATTCGGCCCCGAAGCGAATACGAAGCGAATATTCGGTACAGCCCTACTTCATACACATAGTGGTTCGTCGACTGGTATAAACTATTATAGGATACAGGTTAAGAAACAATGATGATAGTGCAACTAGAATGTCTTTGTATCGGAGCCCACAGGTGAAATAATAGAAACATAGAAAAGTGAATTAGAAACAGATGAGTAATATGGGGATATGCGGGGGTTTGGCGAAGATTACTGATTAAAGGACAGACAGGTTGTCGGAAAGTTTACCCTCCAACAATTTAGGGAGGTGGGGGGGGGGGGGGCCACGGAGGGGGGGGGGGGGGGGGTGGGGGGGGGGATTACGAAAAGGCAGAAGATAGAGAGGGTTATAAAGAAATGTATTTGGAGGAGGAAGAGAAGTAGTCGTAGTCGCAGCATCAGCAGCAGCAGTAGTATCAGTAGCAGTAGTAGTAGTAGCAGTAGTAGAAGAAGAAGGAGTAGTAGTAGTAGTTGTTGTAATAGCAGTAGCAGCAGGAGCAAACGGAACAGTAATAATAATAATAATAGTAACAGTAGGATAAGGAAGAGAGGGAGACGGCGAAACAAATAAGTTGGGGAGGAGGAGAAGGAGTAGGATAAGAAGAAGAAGAAGAAGAAGAAGAAGAAGAAGAAGAAGAAGAAGAAGAAGAAGAAGAAGAAGAAGAAGAAGAAGAAGAAGAAGAAGAAGAAGAAGAAGAAGAAGAAGAAGAACAAGAACTAGAACTAGAACTAGAAGCAGAAGAAGAAAAAGGAAGAAGAGGTGATGAAGAGGGACAACATAGTGCGCTAATCTTACCCGAGTTAAAAAACGACACCAAAGACATCAGAAATAGTTCATAAATGTCGGCTTCAACAAGACATAAAATGGCCAAGGGTAGCTAGTTTATAAAGTAAATGTGTAGAGCGGTAAATAATCGTCAGCACGGGCGCTTGAAGATACACACGGACGTAGGAACGTAAGAATTACACCGCGGCGAAGCAGGTAAACAAATGCAATACATTTTTTAAACTATCCTTAGTTACAAACTTTTTGCATGGCTGAACTGGTAATGGCAACTGGTCTGGTTGGAGTGACACCTGATGTCAAGCTCATTAGGGTGTTGTGGTGTTAAACTTCAGGCTGTGGACCTAATTTAAACGTCTTTGAATTGTGGATAAAGACTTGGGTTTTTTGTTTTGTTTTTTATACAACGGATCAAAGTCATGGCACAAGATTAGTAACCCATAAGTGCTCCTTCTACTTCTAACCCAAGCCTGAGTCCGAAGAATCTCAGCGCAATACGTGAACTCCGTAGCACCGGCTATGATCCTGTAATACTTTGGGTAGATTTTTACTTCAAAATTTGCCCACGCAAAGCCGTTCGGCTACTCTTTTCGATTTTCAACTGCCAAGCGATTATTTACGTTTGCAACAATACACACGGGCGTCCGATCTCACTACCCAGAGACCGGGGAAAATTAATAGAAAGTCCAGGTGAAGAAATCCCAGCCTTCACCAGGAACCTCGATGTTTATATATAAGAAATCCAGCACGTTATTATTATTATTACTATTACTAATTATTTATTGTTAATACATTTAATTATTATGTATTATTATTATTAGTAACGTTACTTTTTTTACTACTACCATGTATATTTCTTTGCACAAGCAAGAAAAAAGTCACAATTTTGACAGAGTGAACCTTCCCTGCAGCAGACTTGAGTCGTGGCTCATCTAACAGTCAAGAAAGTATGGGCCTTTGAACTGAAAAACTGCAGAAATCTTTTCAGAATACCGAGGGCCAAGAAGAAAAGAAATGCTGACATCATAAAAGATCTAAACATCAAGGAAGACTTGCTAGTCAACAGGGTCTTGTTGCGGAATTTGACATTTGTGCCAATATCAAGCGCCACGGCCGACTGGAAGGAACATTTAGCAGAAGTCATGGTACCAGGAAAGAGGGGCAGGGGCCGACCAGCATGAAGATGGGCACATAAAATATGTGACGCTATGGGTAGGCAGGCGCATGAGCTGGCGAGAGACCCAGTTTATTTTATGTTGACTGCGATGTGAGCGACGTTCTGCAAAAGATCTGCCTCACTGTATTAGACTATTGGTTCTCAACCTATGGGTAGCGACCTTTTTGGGGTCGAACCAAAGTTACCATCGCAAAACACATGCTTATTGAAATTATTATGTAGCCACGAAAATATTGGTATAGTTGGGGGTCGCCAAAACATTAACAGCTGAATTAAAAGGCCGCTACAACATGAGGAACTGTATTAAAATGTCGCTAAAACACGAGGAACTGTATTAAAATGTCGCTTCAACACGAGGAACTGTATTAAAATGCCGCTTCAACACGAGGAACTGTATTAAAAGGTCATTAGGAAGGTTGAGAACCATTGTATTTGACTTTTACGGTACATAACAACTTAATGTTCCTACATTTTCAGTAACCACAAGTTTTCCCCAGGATTTATTTCTGAGTGCTATGGGCAGACAACAAAGGCGTCCTTAACTAACAAAAAATGACGAGAGAATGATATATCAGTTGAATACTTGTTAGAAATTACTTTCATTTTCAAGATTTATCTAAACTATTTATAATTCCCTTTCATAGACCAAGTCAGGAAAATCGATAGGCAGTGTGCTAGTCAAATAGAACCGGCCTGGAGTTAAAATTTTGTATGACATAATAAGCGGCGTGAACGTGTGTTTTTATATATATATATATATATATATATATATATATATATATATATATATATATATATACACACACAAACACACACACATACAAATATATATATATATATATATATATATATATATATATATATATATATACACACACAGACACACACACATACAAATATATATATATATATATATATATATATATATATATATATATATATATATATATATATATATATATATGCATACATATACACCCAGACACATACACACTAGAGCTTAACATAGAATGCTGCTGTACTCGCCATAAAGTGTCTAAATGCCAACACGTTCCTACTACAGTAGCGCTAATAAAATGATATCTAAAGAAGAAACCATTACTGGCAGAATAACAAAGCCTTGTCCCATAGCCTTGCAGTTTATTCTTCCATTATGATCAAACTTGAAAGTCAATAGATATAAGATGTGAAATTAGCTTAAAACACACACACGCTGACATAAGATGTGAAAATAGCTTAAAACACACACACGCTGACATAAGATGTGAAAACAGCTGAAAACACAGACACACACTGACATAAGATGTGAAAACAGTTTGAAACACACACACAGACACACGCTGACATAAGATGTGAAAACAGTTTAAAACACACACGCTGACAAAAGATGTGAAAACAGTTTAAAACACACACACAGACACACGCTCACATAAGATGTAAAAACAGTTTAAAAATCACCCACAGACACACGCTGACATAAGTTGTGAAAACAGTTTAAAACACACACAAACACACTCAGACATAAGATGTGAAAACAGTTTAATACATACACACTGACATAAGATGTAAAAACAGTTTAAAACACACACACAGACACACGCTGACATAAGATGTGAAAACAGTTTAAAACAAACACACAGACACACACTGACATAAGATGTGAAAACAGTTTAAAACATACACAGACACAAGCTGACATAAGATGTGAAAACAGTTTAAAACACACACACTGACAGAAGATGTGAAAACAGTTTAAAACATACACAGACACATGCTGACATAAGGTGTGAAAACAGCTTAAAATACACACACACACTGACATAAGAAGTGAAAACAGTTTAAAACACCCAAACAGACATAAGATGTGAAAACAGTTTAAAACACACACACACACAGACACAAGCTGACATAAGATGTGAAGACATTTTAAAACACATACTTACAGACACACGCTGAAATAAGATGTGAAAACAGTTTAAAACACACACACAGACACACGCCGACATAAGGTGTGAAAACAGTTTAAAACACACACACAGACACACGATGACATAAGATGTGAAAACATTTTAAAACACACACACAGAAACACGCTGACATAAGATGTGAAGACATTTTAAAACACATACTCACAGACACACGCTGACATAAGATGTGAAAACAGTTTAAAACACACACACAGACACACGCCGACATAAGGTGTGAAAACAGCTTAAAACACACACACAGACACACACTGACATAAGATGTGAAAACAGTTTAAAACACACAGAGAGACACACACTGAAATAAGATGAAAAAACAGTTTAAAACACACACACAGACACACGCTGACATAAGATGTGAAAACAGTTTAAAACACACACACAGACACACGATGACATAAGATGTGAAAACATTTTAAAACACACACACAGAAACACGCTGACATAAGATGTGAAAACAGAATTTTAACAACGTTTGACATTTACATGCTATCTTATCTGGCATGTGTTTCTAGTTTTCTTATCTCTGTCGAGTCAGATGCTGTTTTCACGACCTAACAAGCTTATCTCTCCTAGCGTGTCTTACAAAATCTACTAATTTTGCCTTTAGTTTTCTACTTTGATAGCTTTCACTTCCATGATCTAATCACAAACAACATAACTATTACAACACAATGATTAGCGTGCCATGAAACAAGAAGATGAACAATACTGACACTCAGCATTACCCAAATGTCAAGAGCGAAGAGGAGCTGTTTCACAAACATTAATGCCTCTTATTAACTTAAAAAAAAGTGTAAGTAGGAATGTTTCTTTCGCAGTCGGAGTACATCTGCCTGTGCGGCGGGGATCTTACCGTCTGCATACAAATTAGCTAGATCTGTAAAAGGGTTGTGCTTGCTAAACTCCAGTTCTAGAACAAGATTAAAGTCCTTAAGTGGACGTACAGCCAGAACTTTTCGGAGTTTACAGCAGCAAAGAAGAAGAAGAAGAACAAGAACAAGAAGAGGAGAAGGAAGAAGGAAAGAAGAAAAAGAGGAAGAAAGAAAAATAGTAAAAATGAGATCAAGATAATGATGTTTACAATGAAGAAGAAGAAGAAGAAGAAGAAGAAGAAGAAGAAGAAGAAGAAGAAGAAGAAGAAGAAGAAGAAGAAGAAGAAGAAGAAGAAGAAGAAGAAGAAGAAGAAGAAGAAGAAGAAGAATAAGAAAGAAGAAGAAGAAGAAGAAGAAGAAGAA
This sequence comes from Candidula unifasciata, assembly GCA_905116865.2. NCBI lineage: Eukaryota > Metazoa > Mollusca > Gastropoda > Stylommatophora > Geomitridae > Candidula > Candidula unifasciata. Next base: position 195,472 of record CAJHNH020000142.1, read on the forward strand.
GAAGAAGAAGAAGAAGAAGAGAAGAAGAAGAAAAGAAGAAGAAGAAGAAGAAGAAGAAGAAGAAGAAGAAGAAGAAGAAGAAGAAGAAGAAGAAGAAGAAGAAGAAGAAGAAGAAGAAAAAAAAGAAGAAGAAGAAGAAGAAGAAGAAGAAGAAGAAGAAGAAGAAGAAGAAGAAGAAGAAGAAGAAGAAGACTGAAATACTTAAGCGATATTAAACGCCAGAATGGTTTAGAAAGTAATGTATTGCATGATCCCTAGCTAGAGAAAGAGGCAGAGTGTGAACGCGGCGAGGGCTGAGACAGGATATCAAAGAGGCGGTGTGAAAGGTCGAGAGGCTTGAAGTTCGTATAGGAACAAGAGACTTTGCAGCGTGCCGCGGTTAGAGTGACTTTCTGCGAAGAAACTACTGCATGATGTTACGATGAAAAGGATGAATACTAGCTGGTAATTAAACCTTCAGCTTACACTGTCAATCAGGGAAGTAAAGACGGCTGGTCTGATGATGAACACATCACCCACCAAGTGAAGGTAGGTCTACAAAATATAGGTCTAGCCCTATATGCATAAGTCTGAAGGCGTGGATAGGGATGGTTTACTACTTACTTTCACTGTCTGTCTGTCTCTCTTTTCTCTCACTGTCTGTCTGTCTCTCTTTTCTCTCACTGTCTGTCTCTCTTTTTTCTCACTGTCTGTCTGTCTCTCTTTTCTCTCACTGTATGTCTGTCTCTCTTTTCTCTCACTGTCTGTCTCTCTTTTCTCTCACTGTATGTCTGTCTCTCTTTTCTCTCACTGTCTGTCTGTCTCTCTTTTCTCTCACTGTCTGTCTCTCTTTTCTCTCACTGTCTGTCTGTCTCTCTTTTCTCTCACTGTATGTCTGTCTCTCTTTTCTCTCATTGTCTGTCTGTCTCTCTTTTTCTCACTGTCTGTCTGTCTCTGTTTTCTCTCACTGTCTGTCTGTCTCTCTTTTCTCTCACTGTCTGTCTGTCTCTCTTTTCTCTCACTGTCTGTCTGTCTCTCTTTTCCCTCATTGTCTGTCTGTTTCTCTTTTCTCTCACTGTCTCTTTTTCTCACTGTCTGTCTGTCTCTTTTCTCTTATTGTCTGTCTGTCTCTCTTTTCTCTTACTGTCTGTCTGTCTCTCTTTTCTCTCACTGTATGCCTGTTTCTCTTTTCTCTCACTGTATGTCTGTTTCTCTTTTCTCTCACTGTATGTCTGTTTCTCTTTTCTCTCACTGTCTGTCTGTCTCTCTTTTCTCTCACTGTATGTCTGTTTCTCTTTTCTCTCACTGTCTCTCTTTTCTCTAACTGTATGACTGTCTCTTTTTTCTCTCACTGTCTGTTTCTCTTTTCTCTCACTGTCTGTCTCTCTTTTCTCTCACTGTCTGTCTGTCTGTCTCTCTTTTCTCTCACTGTCTGTCTCTCTTCTCTCTCACTGTCTGTCTGTCTTTTCTCTCACTGTCTGTCTCTTTTTTCTCTCACTGTTTGTCTGTTTCTCTTTTCTCTCACTGTTTGTCTGTTTCTCTTTTCTCTCACTGTCTGTCTCTCTTTTCTCTCACTGTATGTCTCTCTTTTCTCTCACTGTTTGTCTGTTTCTCTTTTCTCTCACTGTCTGTCTCTCTTTTCTTTCACTGTTTGTCTGTTTCTCTTTTCTCTCACTGTTTGTCTCTCTTTTCTCTCACTGTTTGTCTGTTTCTCTTTTCTCTCACTGTCTGTCTCTCTTTTCTCTCACTGTCTGTCTCTCTTTTCTCTCACTGTCTGTATGTCTCTCTTTTCTCTCGCTGCCTGTCTGTCTCTCTTTTCTCTCACTGTCTCTTTTCTCTCACTGTCTGTCTCTCTTTTCTCTGTCTGTCTGTCTGTCTGTCTGTCTGTCTGTCTGTCTGTCTGTCTGTCTGTCTGTCTGTCTGTCTGTCTGTCTGTCTGTCTGTCTGTCTGTCTGTCTGTCTGTCTGTCTGTCTGTCTGTCTCTGTGTGCGTGCGTGCGTGAGTGTGTGTGTGTGTGTGTGGTTTTATAAGTATGTATGCTATTTTCGCACGCACGCAACTCATTGTTGACCCTACCAGTCTCTTGCTTTCATATCTACGACGACTGTACTGTCGTACTCGTGGTCATGTTTGAGGTTTCAAATGTTATTAAAGGACAATATGTTTCCGTTATCCGTAGATTTAAAAGGCGTATATATTTCAAAGTTTTCTGAGGTTAGCTGGTTAAGTTTAAAACAGTAGGGGCCTCAGGGCTGTATATAAGTTAGGGCCTCATGAGGTCTAAATTCAGCCCTGGCAAGACCTATGTTTTATAGACCAACTAGCTGTACCCGGCCACGCGTTGCTGTGGCGTAATTTGACTACATGGAAAATAGAGAACATAGAAATGTGTCTTCGCTTCACGCTAGCGATGTACAGAGCAACAGCTAAACCACAGCTAATAAAACTGGTTACAAAAGTGGTTATTTGGTTATCACATGATAAAGCTGTTTGTATTTTTATAGGAGACGGAAGTAAAGCTACAACTGTACTTGTAAATAACAAAGTAAGTCGTAAAAAATAGAAAAGCGGAGGTAGTGTTAGTAAAATATAAACAAATTAGGTAATGAGAACCTGAAAATCACGTGTAAAGCTCTTTAAGTTCTCTTAAATTTAAGTCATTACCCCCCTCCCCTCCCCTCTTCCACCGACTACTGCTCTCTCCCTCTTCGAAGGATTTGAAAATCACTAACTGGCGATATTTTGTTGTTGCTGTAACTGACATTGACATACCTGTCCATCTAGACTAAAGAAGGAGCAGGAATTGTAAAAGGTAGTGAATAGGGCTAGTGAAATATTTACCACATCATCCTTCAAGTACCAGTACAACTACTAAAATAATGTCACTGCTATCTGTGTTACCATCGGAGTAGACAGAGAGTCGTGAGCCAGAAGATTTAGTTCCGCATGGCTAGTGCTGTCGCCACAGACTGGTCAGGTTAGAATGTATAATTTCACTTGCCGACAGAAGAACGCCATAACCTTACCGGCGGTCTTCACATGAGAGCACTATGGTGTACAGCCCAACCACAACTATTACTGCTGCTGCTACTTTAAGTGGGTAAAGCAGTTACTGTGACTTAAAGCTCTCTCAGTTAATAGTTTGCCCCCCCCCCCCTCCTCCCCCCCCCCCCCCCCAAATTCACCGACAACTCTTTCCCACATTGAAGTAGTTGAGAGGAAAAAAAAACAACACTTGAAAAGCGAATGAACACAGGAAAAAAACACCATAATTAGGAAATGAACGCCATTGTAAACAGCACAGCTTAAAATTCCAACACAGATGAAATAACTAAATCTAAATGAAAATAAATGAAAATGTATAAAATTTCAGCGTAACCATGCAATCGGAAAGTTTAACAATGCAATCATAAGTATGCAAAATGGTCAAATTTAATTATCAAATGGTTTACCCATTTACTGGTTTTTTATTTTTTTTTAAATATTAAGGCAACATGGCTAGTGCTGTCACCACGACAGAGCAGATGAGGATATTATTTTAGTCCGGGGTAAAAAAAAAAAAATTAACTACTGCGGATTCGAACCCTGGTCTACCGCACTTGAACCCAGTGTTCTAACCATTCGACCAAGCAGCCACTTAATCGGAAGAGCGAAAAGAGAACACAACTATTAGACATATGTGTCCCTACCACTGTGTCGCGATTAAAACACAATTCAAAACCGCAGGCAATTGTTTTCTCGTAGACAGATACTCCAGATATATTAATGAAATAGAAATCGCACGTGTCTAACACAGTTAATGAAGTTAATGTCGCAGTCACTGTCTCCCCCGACGTCGAGATAGTCCTCGGTTGCCCCCCCCCCCCCCCCCCCCCCCCCCCCCCATTGAAGGTTGTTTGAAAAAAAAAACAGAAAATAGAAATCGTGTTTAATATTGTTATTGTGGCAAATATAGAGATAGTCTTGTTTGCTGTACCACGACCTACTCTATGTATTAGTATTAGAGAAGGCGTTGGCTGCACGTAACTCGCCGGCGAATGGTAAATACGGCGCATGCGCAATTACTAACGTGGCTATAATTAGAAATCACTAAAGTTATAAATATTAGTTGCGTATATTTTGGCATTAATTGTGGTCACCTATCTCTAACAGTGACACGTTGAATTTCAAAACACGACAGTTCAAAATCCGGTATCACAACAAACATATCCTGAAAATTTCAGCTAAATCGGTTCAGTAGTTTCCGAGTCTATAGGGGTGAAACAAACAAACAAACATTGATTTTTATATATATAGATCAACACTCGGTGGAAGATGTCGTTAATATCACGCCGGCCGCCTTTATTTCCTAGGACTTTACCTAGTACCAATATAAGGCTGGGTAGACCTGGAATTATTATCATTATCATCAAGTGCCTTGCCCGCTGGCGTAAGCGTTCACGCATCGCAGTCTTTGGTGTCCTGGATCAATTCCATTGTTGATACTTCCCCCTGGCACTGTCTTAAACCATCCACTATCATTTCTCTTGGTCTGCTTCTGCCTCTTCAAGTAGTCACGATATTTTCCAGTGCTCCTTTTTTAATCACATGACCAAAGAATTGTGTTTATCTCCTCATTGTTGTATATAATGTTCTACTTATTATTGTTCCAGTGTTCACTAATGTTCTACTAATGTTCCAATGTTTTACTTATGTTCCAATGTTTACTAATGTTCCAATGTTCTACTAATGTTCAAATGTTAACTAAGGTTCCAATGTTTACTAATGTTCCAATGTTCTACTAATGTTCCAATGTTTTACTTATTTCCAATGTTTACTAATGTTCCAATGTTCTACTTATGTTCCAATGTTCTACTAATGTTCCAATGTTCTACTAATGTTCCAATGTTCTACTAATGTTCCAATGTTCTACCTGAAAGCCAAGGTCATTAAAAAAAAAAAACGTCCGGCTCTGTAGGGACCCGAACCCATGATCTTCGGATCCGCAGTCGAGCGTCTAGCCACTACGCCACGGCGGCTCCCACTCCTTTCATGTGCGTCTAGTCACTACATCACGGCGGCTCCCACTCCTTTCATGTGCGTCTAGCCACTACACCACGGCGGCTCCCACTCCTTTCATGTGCGTCTAGTCACTACATCACGGCGGCTCCCACTCCTTTTATGTGCGTCTAGCCACTACACCACGGCGGCTCCCACTTCTTTTATGTGCGTCTAGTCACTACATCACGGCGGCTCCCACTCCTTTTATGTGCGTCTAGTCACTACATCACGGCGGCTCCCACTCCTTTCATGTGCGTCTAGTCACTACATCACGGCGGCTCCCACTCCTTTCATGTGCGTCTAGTCACTACATCACGGCGGCTCCCACTCCTTTCATGTGCGTCTAGTCACTACGCCACGGCGGCTCCCACTCCTTTCATGTGCGTCTAGCCACTACGCCACGGCGGCTCCCACTCCTTTCATGTGCGTCTAGTCACTACACCACGGCGGCTCCCACTCCTTTCATGTGCGTCTAGTCACTACACCACGGCGGCTCCCACTCCTTTTATGTGCGTCTAGCCACTACGCCACGGCGGCGCCCACTCCTTTTATGTGCGTCTAGTCACTACATCACGGCGGCTCCCACTCCTTTCATGTGCGTCTAGTCACTACATCACGGCGGCTCCCACTCCTTTTATGTGCGTCTAGTCACTACATCACGGCGGCTCCCACTCCTTTTATGTGCGTCTAGTCACTACACCACGGCGGCTCCCACTCCTTTTATGTGCGTCTAGTCACTACATCACGGCGGCTCCCACTCCTTTTATGTGCGTCTAGTCACTACATCACAGCGGCTCCCACTCTTTTTATGTGCGTCTAGTCACTACATCACGGCGGCTCCCACTCCTTTCATGTGCCTGTGAAAACAAACCAAATGTCCCTCACTGTCACATTATAAATAAACTAGTAAACAACCAGTCCGTCCCGGCTAAATCCAGCCAGACTGTCTCTTCCACCACAGGCGGCCCAAGGACATTTTAAGGTGGGTGTCAAGCTTTTCTAAAACTTAGTGCACGTGTACTTGTGATAAACTGTTTTAGCGACATTTCTTTTTCTTCACTCTAATTATAAATTTAAAAAAAAAAAGGCCAAGCATGCGTTTGTTATGAGCAATTTGTATATCTACTAGGAGAAGTTTAATTAATAGGATAACACGAGCATTTATTCAAGGTTAAGAACAGTCTCACCAAAACGTTTCTCTATACTTTCTATACGTCCCTCTTACACCGTCACTACATCAGGTATGAGAATGGAGGTGGAGGCGGTAATGGCAGCTTTCCGTTGGCTTGAGAACAGCACAAGCGACAATGGGATTGTAAAGAACTCGCAGAGATTGCTTCAGAAAATTGAAACTGGCGTCCTGCGTTCAGAGAGGCTTGCATTTTGTGATAAGATTCGGGTTATGAGCATATCGTGAATGTTATGTCCAATATAACCTAACGATTGAACACGGTTACCGGGACTTCGCCAGGGGTGATCCTCATCCATATGGTGGCACCTTGTGTCACCGGTTGTTTATCGCTCTGTGTGATGTCCTGGTGGGGTCACATTTACTTACTTACTTTTACACTTAAGTAAGGAAAGAAAGTAGAGGCAGCTATTCCACGCCTAGCGGCGTATTTGGCATATAGGGCTAGACCTATCTTTTACAGACCAATCGGCACTTGGTGAGTGAGGTGGTGTACACCACGCCGAACGCCTTTACTTTCCAGGACTCCATGTGGTACCCATTCAAGGTTAGATTGACTTCGGATCCAAGGTCCTTTTTGGAAAACTAAAAAGAGTTCATTACCGTCACGACCCGAACCCACGACCTTCCCAGAGTCTAGACCGATGGTTCTCAACCTCCCTAATGCAGCGACCCTTTAGTACAGTTCTTCATGTTGTGGCGACCCCCAACCATACAATTATTTTCGTGGCTACTTCATAACTTTAATGAATATGTGTTTTCTGATGGTCTTTGGCGCAAAAGGGTTGTTCGACCCCATAAGTTGAGAACCTCTGGCCTAGACACTACACCACGACGACTCCCTTTTCAAACCTAGATGTATCAAACTGATGATATGGTATGTGGATGCTGTCAGATGACAGCATGCAGTGACAGTTGTCAGTCTTCGTCTTCTCTTTTGTTAACCCTTATAATGACGGTTGGCACGTGTAGTGTTGATTTTTACAGATAAACTGATATATCTGCTGTATTTTCACCATACCCATCTGATTTCATCAAACTTCCAAGTAGTGGCCTTTTACGACATGCTTGCTAGAGGACAGTGGGTCTAATCTCTCTCTCTCTCTCTCTCTCTTACCCCCCCCCCCCCCCCCCAGTCACTTTTCCAAATGGGGCCTTAGGACCCCATACGTGTAACAGCAGTCAGTAGGGACATGGTTATATTTCTAGTTTTTAAAATTGTTTTAACTAACGGAAGTTCAATACTCGTCCCATACCGGAATCAGCCCGTTGGGCAGGGTTAATGATACACATACATAAACACACTTATAAACAGGGAAATGGAAAAAAACTTCGGTCAAATATACATAAATAATATAAAATCGAACGAACAGACAAACGCAAGTACTTAGACACACACTTCAACTGCTTCAAAGAATTAACAGAAGAAATGCTCTATCTCGTGAACTGATTTTTGAAAACATTATTACGAAGAATCGTTCTATCTCTCAGAATTGCTAAATTCAGGGAATGAAGAATGAGAAGGTACAACGAAATTCATTAGCTTTTAGAAGCGACAACGAAACTCATAATCTATTTAAAACAACATTGATTATTGGTATCATGAAGGCTAATTGACCAAAATGACTGTGGAACATTAAAACCATGGCAATGACAAAAAGGCAAAAACTGTCTATGCGAGGGAGCCGAATGGCCGCAGACCAAGAAACAAGATGGAGAGGTAATATCTATGAAGGCCTACAAACACCTGAAGTCACCAACTGAAGAGAGAGAGAGAGAGAGAGAGAGAGAGAGAGAGAGAGAGAGAGAGAGAGAGAGAGAGAGAGAGAGAGAGAGAGAGAGAGAGAGAGATTTAATCACAGAGATAAATAGAGGTGTGAGATCTTCAGCAGTGAACCTTGCGGATTCGGAATGCTGAAGAAGAAGAAGAAGAAGAAGAAGAAGAAGAAGAAGAAGAAGAAGAAGAAGAAGAAGAAGAAGAAGAAGAAGAAGAAGAAGAAGAAGAAGAAGAAGAAGAAGAAGAAGAAGAAGAAGAAGAAGAAGAAGAAGAAGAAGAAGAAGAAGAAGAAGAAGAAGAAGAAGAAGAAGAAGAAGAAGAAGAAGAAGAAGAAGAAGAAGAAGAAGAAGAAAAAGAAGAAGAAGAAGAAGAAGAAGAAGAAGAAGAAGAAGAAGAAGAAGAAGAAGAAGAAGAAGAAGAAGAAGAAGAAGCAGAACTAAACAGCACCTAAACAGACCTATAATCAACTGATCACTAAACAAGCAAATGAAGAATTCAATCAGCCGAAAAAAAGATACAAGCAAACTTCAAACTAACCAGCCATCAGATCAGCTCCCCGTTCATCGGAATAACCACACATGTAGTCCAATATAAAAACAATTAAACATTCGGCCAACCATAAATTACAACCCTAAATTCAACTAACAAAAAAATTAACATACCTAACCAACCATGAACATCAAGGAAAACTGGCTAACTGTCGCGAGACGCCGCTTCAAGTAGACAAGATACTTTTGGCTGACGTACCACCCCTTTGTGACCCTTCTATTTTTCTCTCTTACATGCGTCCAGTGACTTCATTTTCGTCATAAGACGCATTGAGAGATATCCCGGTTATAGCCTACGGTTGCTGTTTGGAGATTTTCCATTGTCCTACTTGTAATTCCCCTGAGCTTTCACGTATAAAAATATACGGCTAGTAACTCGGCAACGTAGCGGGGAAAACCCTGGCCAACACCGGAAATCCCGCAGTGAGACAAGATTGCCAGCCATTTTACTTCAGGTCAGCAAGCAGGTGTTAGAGCGGGCCGTTTTGGCAGAACTTTGTCTTTCTCGCCGCCTAAAAACCCTAGCAACATGACCATATAGTTACATCTAAATCCAGGTGAGCACAGTAACTGTTAATTAAATCGTGATTTCAGTTTTCGGGCCGCATTTCGTGTACAATATTAGAATTGTACCAGACAGAGGAAAAACCACGCTGACCCATTTCTGCACATGGACAGGAAACCATTTCTTTATGATCTATTCCTGATTCCTATTGTTCGGTATCTAGGAGGTTACTTCTGATTGCTGTATCTAAGACTCTTAGGAAATTATCTATCTTCTATTGCTGGTAGATGAATGATCTATGGCTGGTTATTAGAGTTTGTGTAGATAATGGTAACATTTCAATGGTAACATTTCATAGGAGACATTGTTCTTCTCATGCTCATACTTCTATAATTCATAATGTTTGCTTGTTATAGAAGTGCTGAATTTTGTTTTCAGGTTATTGATGTATTATTCATGATGTTATTAATGTATCATTTTACTTTTACACAGCAGTATTAAATGCTGTGATTTTGAGGACATGCTGTCCAAGAAAACACCCAGTTGAATATCTGGAAGACAGGAAAGGCAAGACCTTTTATCTAGAATTCTCAATATTTATAGAGAGAATTCTATAACATTCTGTCTGATTTTGTGTTGCATTTATAACTGCATATTGCTGTCTGAGTCTGTGAAAAAATGAGGAGCATTACACTATCATCCTGAAGGACAGAAGATGGAAGACATTCATCTGGACTGGACAGTAGTCAGAAGTGGAAGCTATGTAAATGACAATGCTACTAGACTATTATCCCACTTCTGACAATATGAAGAGAGAGGGGAGAGTTGGGAATATATTTTATTTTGCAAAACAGCAGGGACTATATATTTTTTGATTGTTTCCATCCCTAGCTGCTGAAAAGCCGAGGACAGATTCCTTGTTCCTTGTGGCAGGACGAGCTTCCAAACCACTGCCAGGCTGGTCGTAGCTGATGATTAAAGTGCCCTAAGGAAGATCTTGGTGCTTGAGACAGATTCGACATTCCACCTCAGTCTTTGAAATGGATGATCCTCTGGGAAACTCCAGGTGGTAATTGTTGTATGTTATTTCCCACTGATCCTCTCATGACGACAGTTTCATGTTACTATCATTTTTATCTTTCATCCTACTTAGTTTCAATAATGTATTTTCAAAAGTAAATAGATGATTGAATTTTACTTTAATTTTAATAAACATTCCTATGATTGATTTAAACTCATAGTTAAAGTTTATTTCTATTTCTAGATGTATGTATGGTGTCAGTGCTGTCTACCAATATACATAGTCTAGATGGGGGCTTAATTTTATTACCAGAAAGGGAAATTGTCGGGAGGGGTAATCTGCTCTGTCTAAGTGTTTAGGCATCTAAATTCCCTTATCCCTTTTCTGGGGATATTCAGGCAGCTCACCTTCTTTCGCGAGCCAATTCGAGTCTGTATCTGAGTATCCCGGGACACTGTCTGCTCTTTGCGCCAAAAGACAGTTGTCTCGGTTTCTAACAAGATAACACCACTTTAGTGAGTGTAAAAGGAACCTGTTCCACGACACTAACAAACAGCATCTGGTCTCGGGAGCTGACATATTTTGGTCATATCAAGCGCCATTGCGGATTAGAAGAAATAATATTAGAAGGCATGGTACCAGGAAGGAGCAGCAGAGGCCAACCAACACGAAGATGGGCACAGGATATAAGTGACTCCTTGAATATTAAAGTACAGAGGTGGGAAAGCTGGCGAGAGACCGAATATCTTTCAAGCAAACAATGACGTGAGCGACGTTCCACAAAAGATTTGCTTTATGATGATGAATCAACAATGAATTCAACCAATAAGAAATTCAGCCATTTAACCAACCATAATACAACCAGCCATAATTCACTTATATCCACCCAACCATAAATTCAAACATTTAAACAACCATTCAGTCAACCATAAATTCAAACATCTATTAAACTAGCTTTAAGTTCGACCATGCAACCAACCATTAAATCAATCACATATTTTACCATCCACCCAAAGCAACATAAATTCAACCACCCAACCAACCATTCATTCAACCATAAATACAATCATTCAACAAATCACTCAGTCAGCCTCACATTCGATCATTTCTTGACGTCTGGATGGATAGTACATATGTTTGCAAATGTTGCCTTTTATGTAGTCTTTTTCGCGTGTGTGTGTGAGTGTGTGTGTGAGTGAGTGTGTGTGTGTGTGAATTCGTCAATAAAGACATTAAAAACAGGCTTGCAGAGCGGTGAGTATTCTAAATAGGAATATTCATCCCAGAAATATAAACACATATTGACCGCCGACTTCAAGCATGAATGGTTTTTTAGTATCCGTAAAAGGGCAAAAGGAAGAGAAAAGATCAGAAACGATGAAATCCGAATAGAAATAGGAGTAGTGGCAGCTCTAGATTTCATTCTAAAGCAACAAGTATAATGGTTTGGCCATATATTGGCGATGCCAACAAACAGCATACCACAGCAAGCAATGATGAACAGATCAGGCTGGGGAGCGAAGACCGGGCCGACCATGCAAACTATAGACAGAGGGAATAAGACAGTCCATGGCAAACCCCATTTATGAAGCGCACAAACAGACATTTCCCCTTAATTATACTTCACCTCGACACCGCAAGGTACCAGTGAATCAAGGTGAGAGGAGATCCAAGAAAGGTGCATGGGTACACACACCATTTGTATCCTTAGGACTCGCTTGATCGGCTCTCTGGAGAGGGACAGTGTGTCACGTTAAGACTAAGGACAAGGCACAACACCATTTGTAGAGACATGTTTTAATGTTCGGTGTAGAAACACGGAGATGTGTTCCTGCAACTCGCCACCTGGAAATGCCGAGCCGGTGCTGCAACAAATCTACTAGGATCGACCTATGAGCGATGATATCAGGCATATCAAGAGGAGAGTCGGCACAAAGACATAAGTGTGCAAGGGGCATTTACAGCTCGCTCTTCAGGCAGAACAGTTCCAGAAGCCAGCGGTGCCTTCTCCATGACCACCAGCAGTATGACGATGGAGGTGATACAAGCTTTCATGTGGCTAGAATCACAGGACTATTCCCGCGTGTGTGTGCTGAGAGATTCTTTGAGGATGACCTGGCGGGTCGAAGCAGGCTGGTTACGCAGACAGTGGTTTGAGTCATTGAAAACTCGCCTGTGTGTGCAGTTAGTTACCTTCATATTCGTCCTAGGGTATGCAGGCGTTGTTGGTAATGAAAGAGCTGATAGACTGGCAGGTGCTGTGATAGACTGGCATGTGCTGCAATAATTTAAGATGGCCGGCCCATGGATCACGCAGACATTATCATTGTCCTTAGAGACATAGAACGTTCTGAGGATTTTGGAAGCAACGTGTCCACATCACTGCTAAGAAAACGAGAGCTGGGAGTAAAGATCGGCACAGCCAAGCATGAGAAGCACACCGGACGCACACGAAGTCTTGTTAAATAACAAAGGACTGGCACTATTAACCGCACGACGCTGATGAATATGTTGAGAGGGGAATCTGAGCGCCTATGAATGTGTCCGAAGTGCTGTGAACATAATTCAACTCATCAGAACCAGTTCTGAACTTTAAAGGTTGACAAATCAAATGGTTTGGCCATGTAACAATATTGGTATTATACAGGGCAGCACAGAGAGCAATGTTATACAGATACAACAGTAACAGACCCAGAGGTCGACCACGTAAAACATGGACTACAGAAATATCAGAGACACTGAAAGTACCTGATTCGAAGAAAAGACAAGGGTCCGTTCTAGAGATTATTTCCTGCCCCGACACGGCGAGGCATTCCAGGAGTAGAAAAAAGAAGAAGAGTGCTGCAACAATGTGAACTGTGAAATTGATGATATCCTCACAAAGTTGATTATACACTCACTAAATTGATGATATCCTCACAGAGTTGATTATACACTCATAAACTTGATGATATCCTCACAGAGTTGATGGTGTCTATATAATTTCTTTACAGAGTCGAAGACACTCTCATAAAGAAGTTAATGCTTAGAGAATTGATTATACATTAAATAATTTAATGATATCCTCGTAGAAATTATGATATCACCACACAGTTGAAGATATACTCATCGAGTTGTTGATATCTTAGATAATAATATTCAAAGCTAACGATATTCTAGTCGACGATATAATAGAGTTGATGATCTCCGCAGATAATGGTATTATCACTAAGTTGATATTCAGAGTTAATGATAAACCTGTAAAGTAATGATATCTAGAGTTAATGATATCCACGTGTTGATGATACCACTGAGCTCTGACCATACCCTCATTAAATTAATGATACAGTTGACACAGTTGATGCTATTTTATCTTCAAATAGTTGATAATATCATTTTTTTTAATTAACTAACTAATTTTTCTATCCTCATAGAAGCTGAAAATGACCTTGTAAAGCTGATTAAATCTAGAATTGCTAGCAACCGTGTAGCATTGGTTTGTACATAGGGTTGACATTATCTTCGTATAGATGATGATATTCTGGTAGATTTGATGACATCTAGAAATGCCAGCAGCCATGTAGCATTGGTTTGTATGTAGGGTTGACGTTATCTCTGTATTGATGATGATATTCTTGTAGAATTGATGGCATCTAGAAATGCTAGCAACCATGTAGCATTGGTTTGTAGGTAGGCTTGATCTTATCTTTGTATAGATGATGGTATTCTGGTAGATTTGATGATATCTAGAAATGCCAGCAACCGTGTAGCATTGGTTTGTATGTAGGGTTGACGTTATCTCCGTACTGATGATGATATTCTTGTAGATTTGAGGATATCTAGAAATGCTAGCAACCATGTAGCATTGGTGTGTACGTAGGGTCGACGTTATCTTCGTATTGATGATGATATTCTTGTAGATTTGATGATATCTAGAATTGATGGCATCCCCACAGAGATGTTATCTAGAACTGATAACCTCTCTAAACAGCGGACGGTTTCTAGATCTGATGATATCCTTGTAGAGTTGATGATATTTGGAGTTTCTGACATCTTCATACAATTAAAAATATGTTAATGGAATGGATGATATCCTAATGGAGAGGATACACTTGTAAAGTTGGGGATATTCTCATTGAGTAGATGATATCCTAATATAGTAGATGATATCCTAATACGGTAAATGATATCTCTAAAGATTGGATTCGATCCCACAAAAATACGATTCTATCCCTATTTAGCTGACTGCATCCCGATAACGTTAATGATATGTCCGACAGAGCTAATAATACCCTAGTCGAGAATTTGCGGAATGAAACCCGTGTATTCCAAAAGAATTTTCTTGTTGTTCTGTTCTTTTTCGTCGACCTTTTGTCTCAAAATGTAGCTTTGCTGCACTGATCTGGTCAGAGAAGCCGGGATCGTTCACAAATCAAGTCATTGGTGAAACCCAGTCGGCAAGAGCCATCCCATAAAACTCAAGGCAGGCGGTTTCCCCGTTGAGGCTGGAGTATCGACGTAATATCCTACAGGTAGTTGGGCGGCCAGGCTGGCCATATGGGAGACCGACCCGGTTTGAAAAAAAAAAAAAAGAAAGAAACGTTGCGTGACAATGATATCGATATCACAGTCCCTCTTATCTTTAAAGATGACTAAATCTGGACATATTGTAGTCCAGCTGGTATCAATAAATAAATTAACACAACACAGACTTAGACTAAGAAGCTCCCTTTAGGAGAGAAAAAAAGGAAGGAAAAGGGGAGGGGATACGCGAAGGGGGTAGAAGAGTTAGGGAGGTGTAACACGAAAAAAACACAAAGTTCCCATAAGAGTCTTCATCAGCAGACTAAACAACACAATTGTTGCCGCAGTGTAGGTTAATGTTGTGTTACGTTAGTCTCATCTATAGCTCCTTGAGTCAGCGGTACTTCAGTTTTGTTATACCTTGCTTGTTGAAAGAGAATGCTACTTGGCTCACGACTGCAGAGCTGGAAATATATTCACGTTTTTACTGTAGTCGGTTTGCTCATTTTAGACACGCATAAACTCAACGTTTCATTTAAAAGTCAATCCAAAAAAAAAAAAAAGACCTTTTTTCGCCCCTTTGGCGTCTCCGGCTTGTGGTCCAAGACCCATATTTGAATACATCAATTGGTACTCGCTGGGTAATGTTTCAACATCACGCCGGTCGCCTTTACTTTCCAGGATTGTTACTGGTATCCGTTTTAGTCTGGAACGATGTGGGAGTCATTGACAGTTTTCAGAATAATCCGGTTTGATGTGGATTTAAACCGGCCGTGGTCGGGTGGTCATGCTAGCGTCCTGTGCTACAGTCAGCAGGAAAACCCCCGTGAAACTCTAGACTCCTCCCGGGATATGCTGGACTCGCGTCCTTTGGTCGAGATATGAAACAATTTCTTCACCTGATTTCTAAACTGGGAGTTACACATTCCGTACACAATCGGGTTCGCACAGTTGTTGACCAGATAGGACCTGGAAAACAAGTTCACCAGCACTTGCTCCCAAGGAGTCAATGATGGGTAGAAATAAGACCCGATATGCTGACGAACCGTCATGATTATCAGAAAGGGAAGGAAAGACATCACAAACACTGCAGTTATGGCAAATAACATCAAGGTAGATCTTGGAGGTCGCATTCTGCTGTTCTTCCAGCTGGCGCCCGAACAATGGAAGTTTGTACTACATTTTATATTCCCACTACTTGGTTCTTCAAGGGTAGTCGTGAGATCTGTAGTCTGATCGTTGTGTTGGTTCCTATCATCGCCATTATGCTCGAACTGCGAGGCTTCAAGTCTGAATTTAGTTGTTTTCTTTCTGTTCCTCTTTAACATCACCCTTCCGATTAAAATGTATAACGCTGATAATATAAGAATGCAGACACAGAACGCACACCAAAGGTAAATGAAGAAAGCTAAAGGAAATGGCGTGTTATCCATATCATTCTTGACGTCGCAAATGACTCCATAGATGTATCCTTTCTGGTTGCTAGAACTAGGGACACGAATTTTTTTACTACCGTAGAGAACAAGGGCTGGCCATGAAACTCCAAAGCCAATGAAAGAAGACAGAAAGCAGGCTACTTGAGCTCCGCAGACAGAGATGGTCTGTCTGTGTGGGTGACATATCCGGATGTAGCGATCGATGGCAATGACTATAAACACGGCAGCAGACGTATTGTTAATGACGTAAGTGATAAACCTGGACATGCGGCAGAATCCGGCGTTGGGGAAATAGTAGAAGTTGGTCATCACGTAGATTTCCGTTGGCATGGTGATGATGCAGTTGATCAGGTCAATTATTGCCAGCCAAAACAGGAACACTCTGGGGAAAAGAAAAGTAAAATAATAATGTGGGAAAGCTTGCCTGAAAGCCAAAATAGAAGGCATGTAATGTGCATTCTGAAAAAAAACGAGGATATAGACATAATTTCCTAGTGAGCTTTGATTAAATAACAAGGCTGGGTTGCGACAGTGCAGTTCCGTAGCTAACGCGCATCGGAAACGTCATTGCATAATTAACTTCTTCTTCGAAAAACAAAATCACAGGATGTACGAAAAAGGAATGTTGAATTTATTAATCACTCGCCCTGCCAATGGCGTTAGCGCTCACGTTTTTTAGCGTCGCCACATCTTAACAACCACGCTTATTATTATTTTTCTTATTAATGTTGTTATTATTATTATTACTAAGATTTTGATTAATCTATGTTATTTATGTCGGTGCCCCGCTCCCGTCCCGTCAATGTAAATTGGAGTTTGGAATTCAAAAACTATTTTGTTGATAATATTTCTCCATTTTACCATCTTAGCCTTGGCGTCATCGTTGTATTCTGCCCTTATTTGCCCTTTTAGTGTTGATCTTGCAATCATCAGTTAGTCCCAGAATGCCTTTCTAATCCTGATTTGACCAACAGCACCGTTTCTCTCTTGTGCTCGCATTCACTGTTCTACTTTCATTTTGTTTGATGTAATCCCATTGTTGGTAGCTCTGACAGTATGAGACACACACAACATTTCTTTAGGAATCTACATCACATATATCATTTCTTTAGGAATCTACATCCCATATATCATTTCTTTAGGAATCTACATCACATATATCATTTCTTTAGGAATCTACATCACATATATCATTTCTTTAGGAATCTACATCACATATATCATTTCTTTAGGAATCTACATCACATATATCATTTCTTTAGGAATCTACATCCCATATATCATTTCTTTAGGAATCTACATCCCATATATCATTTCTTTAGGAATCTACATCCCATATATCATTTCTTTAGGAATCTACATCCCATATATCATTTCTTTAGGAATCTACATCCCATATATCATTTCTTTAGGAATCTACATCCCATATATCATTTCTTTAGGAATCTACATCCCATATATCATTTCTTTAGGAATCTACATCCCATATATCATTTCTTTAGGAATCTACATCCCATATATCATTTCTTTAGGAATCTACATCCCATATATCATTTCTTTAGGAATCTACATCCCATATATCATTTCTTTAGGAATCTACATCCCATATATCATTTCTTTAGGAATCTACATCACATATATCATTTCTTTAGGAATCTACATCCCATATATCATTTCTTTAGGAATCTACATCCCATATATCATTTCTTTAGGAATCTACATCCCATATATCATTTCTTTAGGAATCTACATCACATATATCATTTCTTTAGGAATCTACATCCCATATATCATTTCTTTAGGAATCTACATCACATATATCATTTCTTTAGGAATCTACATCACATATAACATTTCTTTAGGAATCTACATCACATATATCATTTCTTTAGGAATCTACATCCCATATATCATTTCTTTAGGAATCTACATCACATATATCATTTCTTTAGGAATCTACATCCCATATAACATTTCTTTAGGAATCTACATCACATATAACATTTCTTTAGGAATCTACATCACATATATCATTTCTTTAGGAATCTACATCCCATATATCATTTCTTTAGGAATCTACATCCCATATATCATTTCTTTAGGAATCTACATCACATATATCATTTCTTTAGGAATCTACATCCTATATAACATTTCTTTAGGAATCTACATCACATATATCATTTCTTTAGGAATCTACATCCCATATATCATTTCTTTAGGAATCTACATCCCATATATCATTTCTTTAGGAATCTACATCACATATATCATTTCTTTAGGAATCTACATCACATATAACATTTCTTTAGGAATCTACATCACATATAACATTTCTTTAGGAATCTACATCACATATAACATTTCTTTAGGAATCTACATCACATATAACATTTCTTTAGGAATCTACATCACATATAACATTTCTTTAGGAATCTACATCACATATATCATTTCTTTAGGAATCTACATCACATATATCATTTCTTTAGGAATCTACATCACATATAACATTTCTTTAGGAATCTACATCCCATATATCATTTCTTTAGGAATCTACATCACATATATCATTTCTTTAGGAATCTACATCACATATATCATTTCTTTAGGAATCTACATCCCATATATCATTTCTTTAGGAATCTACATCCCATATATCATTTCTTTAGGAATCTACATCACATATAACATTTCTTTAGGAATCTACATCCCATATATCATTTCTTTAGGAATCTACATCACATATATCATTTCTTTAGGAATCTACATCACATATATCATTTCTTTAGGAATCTACATCCCATATATCATTTCTTTAGGAATCTACATCACATATAACATTTCTTTAGGAATCTACATCACATATAACATTTCTTTAGGAATCTACATCCCATATATCATTTCTTTAGGAATCTACATCCCATATAACATTTCTTTAGGAATCTACATCACATATAACATTTCTTTAGGAATCTACATCACATATATCATTTCTTTAGGAATCTACATCACATATATCATTTCTTTAGGAATCTACATCACATATATCATTTCTTTAGGAATCTACATCACATATATCATTTCTTTAGGAATCTACATCACATATATCATTTCTTTAGGAATCTACATCACATATATCATTTCTTTAGGAATCTACATCACATATATCATTTCTTTAGGAATCTACATCACATATATTATTTCTTTAGGAATCTACATCACATATATCATTTCTTTAGGAATCTACATCACATATATCATTTCTTTAGGAATCTACATCACATATATCATTTCTTTAGGAATCTACATCACATATATCATTTCTTTAGGAATCTACATCCCGTATATCATTTCTTTAGGAATCTACATCACATATATCATTTCTTTAGGAATCTACATCACATATATTATTTCTTTAGGAATCTACATCACATATATCATTTCTTTAGGAATCTACATCACATATATCATTTCTTTAGGAATCTACATCACATATATCATTTCTTTAGGAATCTACATCACATATATTATTTCTTTAGGAATCTACATCACATATATCATTTCTTTAGGAATCTACATCACATATATCATTTCTTTAGGAATCTACATCACATATATCATTTCTTTAGGAATCTACATCACATATATCATTTCTTTAGGAATCTACATCACATATATCATTTCTTTAGGAATCTACATCACATATATCATTTCTTTAGGAATCTACATCACATATATCATTTCTTTAGGAATCTACATCACATATATCATTTCTTTAGGAATCTACATCACATATATCATTTCTTTAGGAATCTACATCACATATATCATTTCTTTAGGAATCTACATCCCATATATCATTTCTTTAGGAATCTACATCCCATATATCATTTCTTTAGGAATCTACATCCCGTATATCATTTCTTTAGGAATCTACATCACATATATCATTTCTTTAGGAATCTACATCACATATATCATTTCTTTAGGAATCTACATCACATATATCATTTCTTTAGGAATCTACATCACATATATCATTTCTTTAGGAATCTACATCACATATATCATTTCTTTAGGAATCTACATCACATATATCATTTCTTTAGGAATCTACATCACATATATCATTTCTTTAGGAATCTACATCACATATATCATTTCTTTAGGAATCTACATCACATATATCATTTCTTTAGGAATCTACATCCCATATATCATTTCTTTAGGAATCTACATCCCATATATCATTTCTTTAGGAATCTACATCACATATATCATTTCTTTAGGAATCTACATCACATATATCATTTCTTTAGGAATCTACATCACATATATCATTTCTTTAGGAATCTACATCACATATATCATTTCTTTAGGAATCTACATCACATATATCATTTCTTTAGGAATCTACATCACATATATCATTCAGCGCTTATTGATCTGTTCGTTCACAATTCTTCTTTCTTCTTCTTCTTCTTCTTCTTCTTCTTCTTCTTCTTCTTCTTCTTCTTCTTCTTCTTCTTCTTCTTCTTCTTCTTCTTCTTCTTCTTCTTCTTCTTCTTCTTCTTCTTCTTCTTTGCAATCACCGGCTGTAAACACTGGTGGAAAGTTCTAGTTGTTCATCCACTATGCGCGGTGACCGGGTAACGAACTCCTTGTGGTCTGGGTTCACGCCCGGGGGTAGGCAGAAAAGCCACATTTCTCCCAGATTTACGGTATCTATCATGAAATCAAGGCCGAAGGGTTGCGATATCCATAGTAACGAGCCAAAGGATTAACAGCTCATGGTTTCCAGATACTTGGAAAAAAAAGGTTCACCCCCTCCTGAACTGTGGTCTTGATCCGTGCACATCTGTTTTACAGATCTGGCTGATCTTCATAAAAACGTTTAGTTCCTTGCCTCTCAGGTAGATTCACCCCGACCTTGAAGTAAACACCCCGAACTAGTCGCCTTCTGCGACATGCTTGTCTGCTTGTTAAAACTTGCAGCCAGACTTTTGTAGCAAAAGAGGTGCCACAAACCATTAAAGTGATATCTTTTTATGACATTTTTCTTTTCTTTGTGTTTACCGGCTATAAACTCCGGCGGAAAGTTATGATTGTTCGTCCACCTCTAAACTTTAGTCTTGTTCAAGAATCCGAGTGCTGTGTTGCACATCCGTTTTACAGACGTGACTTATTTGTATGCAAATTGTTGATTCCTTGCCTCTCAGGCAGATGCAATTCGACTTCGAAGAAAGCGTCCAATTAGTCGACTCTTACGACATGCTTGTTAGAGAGGTTGTGGGTCTATTCCTGGTTTCCTCACAATGACATTCATTAGTCTTGACGTTTTCTTAAACATTTTGAGCCCAGAGGTTCGTTGTCCAGATATCATCCGCCTTGTCTTTCCAGGTGGTGACTCCAAGTGTTTGTAGGTCTGCCTGTTTATTCTCTCTCCACCGATTATTTTGGTCTGCCTCTTGGCTTAGTGGCTTGTAACTCTATACTATGTAGGCACTCTCTGGAGCTAAGTAAGTGAAAGACCCTTTACCATACCTTCATTAGTGGTGGGCATTTAGGGCTAGACCTATATTTTAAAGATCAATCAGCAATGGAAGGCGGATGTGGTCAGCATTACGCCGCTCGCCTTTACTTCGCAAGACCTTGCCTGGTTGACCTGGAAGCCAAGGTCGATTTTAAAGGGCAAAAAAAGAAGGATCCGTCATGATCTGAACCTACAACCTTTGGACACGCAGGCGAGCATCTAGCTGCTGCACCACGGCTGCTCCCGCACATGTTCTGTCTCTGTGTTATTTAGCATTGGCGCTCTCTACAACATTGGACTACTGGCGTTTTTTTTATTTTATCACCGAACTCATGATGCCAACAATTAGTTTTAATGAAAGCAAAATAAAAATAAAATAATTTCTGTCTTCAAAAGATGTCCTTTGCTGGGGGTCAATATGCTCTAAATTATTGTCACGCATCTTCCATCTGATGACTCCCCCCTCTTCCCTCCCCATTTTTTTCTCCTCCCTTCAACCACACCCACACACACACGCGCGCGCGCGCAAATAATTGACGTTAATCAAAAATAAAATTTATTTTATAAAATCATTAGATGATGTCAGCTTTTCTACACAGGCAATGGTGTGTGTGTGTGTATGCGCACGCGCGTGCGTACGTGTATTTGCTCGCTTTATACTAAGTGAAAGTTGTTTAGTTCTGCACTCTCTGGCATCAATGCTGGCCAACCTCACAGTGAGCAGACTCAAAAGATTAACCCGTAAATGGAGAGAATGATGCAGCGGGACATGTCTAGGAGCTCCAGGGCACCGCTCGAAACTAGGAGGAAAGGCAAGACGAGTAGTTAACACGTTGACAACGAGTACGATCAACATGGATACTCATCGCTGGTTGTTAAGGAGGGAGACGAGGCTGATAAGGGCGTGTCCTGAATACTGTTATGTCGAATCTTTACCCAGAGGAAACGAGACTGTAGCACTGGCTGTTGAGGAGGGAGACGGGGCTGATAAGTTCGTGGACTGAATACTGTGATGTCGAATCTTCACCCAGAGGAAACGAGACTGTAGCACTGGCGAAACGGATTAAACAAGTGTGAGCAGGTGATCTGGCGACACTCAATGTGCAGGTGACAAGACTGGCGGACTGTTAATAGGCTATTGATACCGGTACATACAAGGGCGCTGCGACACAGAAATTGTTGGAGATGGAGGGCGACGACTAAGTGTCCCCCACCTTTAACAATTTCTACAGGACAGGATTAATCAATGGGCCTAAGCCTTATTTATGTGTACAATAATAATTACTTTTATGTGGTGAATTTGGCAAACAGATATTTGAAATAGTACGAAACATATAAAGAATAAAAATCATTAAAAAAACAACACATCTATATATAGCTGGTGGTGGGGTCACTTAGCTAGCTTGCAAAGTTGTTTATGGAGGAGAAGCTGACTGAGCTACTTCAGGTGACCTTCAGCCCCCCCCCCCCCCACTCCCCCAATAACGTATCCTAAAATGTGTGACTGTCCATGGTAGCGCATGCTGACAGCTGTAGAAGTGGATAGAAACATGTATGGGAATGTAAAGAGTTCAGTGACGGCAATTCCTGCTCCATTCCTTCATCCACTGTTAACGCCTTTGTCGTTCTTGAGCACAAGTTCAGCGCAACCATTCATATTGCGCGTTGCAGTGTATTTATTGCTTCATCAGTACAAGATCGATGTGCGGGTGCATTGTCATTTAGCAAAATTTGTTTGTTCTTTCACTTTCGATGGAAACGCTGGGGAAACTGAACAGAAACTTACTCATAATAGCACCCATTTGTTTTCTCCAGCAGAGCTAATGTCCCGAGGGTGACCCAGCAAGCAGAATACAATATTTGCCATTTATACCATGTTCAAACAACGACCTCTAACGACACTGCGCTCACAAGAGGCAAATAAACATGGGACAATTTAAGTCGAGAGTATATGTTTGTTTTCAGCAGAGTCATTGCCAACTGAAAGAACTATATTTTCTACAACAGAATCAATAATTCAAACGTGAGTCAGTGTTCAAAGAACTGTGAATCTACCTCGTATTAAATTCATTATTAATACTCAATTACGTAGCTAGCGGGTCATTGGCAGTGCATCGCTCTCACTACGGTCTGCCTGAAAGAAACTCAGTCTCCCGCCACCTCTCCCATCTCGCGCAATTACATCCTAAGTTACTACTTATATAATGTGCTCAACTTCGTGCTGGTCGCCCCCTGCCCCTCTTCTCGGTGCCATGACTTCTGCTATTATTTTTTCTAATCCGCCGTAGCTCCTGATATGGTCCGAAAATATATTTAAGTTTCTGGGATAAGATGTTGCTCACTAGCCTTTCTTCCTTGGTGTTCACTAGCCTTTCTTCCTTGATGTTCACTAGCCTTTCTTCCTTGATGTTCACTAGCCTTTCTTACTTGATGTTCACTAGCCAATCTTCCTTGATGTTCACTAGCCTTTCTTCCTTGATGTTCACTAGCCTTTCTTCCTTGATGTTCACTAGCCTTTCTTACTTGATGTTCACTAGCCTTTCTTCCTTGATGTTCACTAGCCTTTCTTCCTTGATGTTCACTAGCCTTTCTTCCTTGATGTTCACTAGCCTTTCTTACTTGATGTTCACTAGCCTTTCTTACTTGATGTTCACTAGCCAATCTTCCTTGATGTTCACTAGCCTTTCTTCCTTGATGTTCACTAGCCTTTCTTCCTTGATGTTCACTAGCCTTTCTTACTTGATGTTCACTAGCCTTTCTTCCTTGATGTTCACTAGCCAATCTTCCTTGGTGTTCACTAGCCAATCTTCCTTGATGTTCACTAGCCAATCTTCCTTGGTGTTCACTAGCCAATCTTCCTTGGTGTTTACTAGCCAATCTTCCTTGGTGTTCAGATCTTTTAGGATGCCAGTGTTTCTTGTCTTCTTTGCTCCAAACGGTATTCTGAGAATCTTTCTATAGCATTTAAGCTAAAAAAATCTCAGTTTTCTTCCTTAAGGACCTGGAGATAGTCTATGACTCATATCTGTATGTTTTTGCAGGAAAGATGCATCTTTTTACTTTGGTTTCCTTTCTAGTGTTTAACCACATACTAGCTTCTCATTAAATGCAGGAGTGGCTGGTCAAACGGTTATGAACGCAGAGCTCTCACTCGGTAGACTCAGGTTTGAATTATCTGTAATCTTGTAGGCTGTTTTTTTGTCGGGGGCAACAATACAA